>QNGE01000480.1:0-52202 GCA_008508345.1 Paragonimus westermani | reverse complement strand
TGAGATACTGCCAGGACGCCCAGACCTAGACAGGAGAACGATTAGGGTTCTCAACCAAAGCCTTTGGCTCAAAAGCCTGTACCGCAAGGCAGCGGGTGGTGTATCAGAAATGGTACGTTTTTCATGAAGAGTTGCAAGCCGTATTCCAATCCCCAACCTGGAGGACCAGGAGACTGTGGTTTGTCAGACCTCTACCTGTTGGCCTGCCTGGTATGAGTAACTCTGTTGGTGTGGTCACCACACTGTCCAGTTCAGCCCAAAAGGTCACCGAGATGCGCAAGCCATCACACCACGTCAAGGTCCAGTCTCACCGTGACCATTATGATAAGGATATACGGATAAAAGGCGGAAACAAAATCGACATTTGAAGTCCTGGAAAGAGGCAGCTGTAAAAAAAAACAGTACCTTAGGTCTCAGATTGGCGCGTGCAGTATGTGGTTAACTCAGGTAACTCGGGTAACAGAGGGGTCTACTGATGTTAAGTCAAGCTCAACATCCGTAATCTTTGGAGCACTAAATGGAAAGATTACTACTGTGCCTGACCGAACATTAAACAAGGCACACTTAAGTAGTATGGAAAAGAAATACGTACCTCATCAGCAACATTGCTGATCTGTAGCGTCCAACTCCTCTGTCATCGAAAACCAAACGAAAATTTCGATCGCGGTATGTCTGTCTGAACAAGATAATTTGCAAAGTTATCCGTTAAGCATTGAGTCACCCTCCATTTGGAAGTGAAAACTATCTCCGTTCCCTCCTTCATTTCGTTTGCGAGTTCCACAAAGCATGAACAAGGTACTTTAATCCTCCTAACAGCGTACACGTGTGTCAGCCGAGGTGAGTTTCCAGCATAAAGGTGACAGTTGATTTTGTGAACTAGTCGGTACCAGACTTTTCCAACCGAAGTAGCATATGGTGAACGTGGGGGTCAAAGTGGCATGTGTATCCAATATTTGATGTTAAGAAGGCTGGCATGGACGCTCGGACACATTCACCACATAAGGTCTCCCTAGCACTGTTCAAACAGAAAATTGAAAAGCATTGAGTCTGTGCAGAGTGCAAGGTGTTGTATTAACATTTATTTTAACTAGCCGCTGTAAGTACCGCAGGCTTCTCTTATCTATTACTTTCCTTCAACGGCTTCCTTGTTTCCGTCCAATGCCCTCAATAAAAAGGCAGCGAGGTCGTGACCCGTTGTGTGCACACTTAGACAACAACGCCTTTGTCTTTGCGATGAATGTAGCCTAATGCTTTTTCATATCACGTCAACGCACTTGCAACCTCGCTTTCACCTATGCCTGTTTTGGTTGGGTCACGTGAATATTGCTCCGTAAGCAGCTAATGTTTATATCACTGGTATTGCACAACATACGGTTCAATCGAGCAGTTACTCATGTCTGTTATAGTCCACCGTTCATCAGTGCGTTGCTCTTTCTGTTGTTCAGCAGTGCACTACTCGTATTCCTGAAAGAACAATCGTTTTCTCTCCAATAACAGGTTAGTGTGGTTTATGAGAGCTTCAAAACTCCACAATCCAGCGTCAAAAATAACTCCTTTGAGATATACCGCTAGCTTGCCACTTCGGTTTATACATAAAAAGACGTGCAAAGATAGCTCAAAGCAATGTACTTGTCGATGATCATGACCGGTTTTGACGTACCGAAAAGATTTTACTTGACAGACTGCTGAACATCTCCAAGTAGAACGCTGATGTGCAGCATACGTGTATACGAATCTCTAGGCTGGACAATGTATATCGAAAGGTACACCGTCGCAGATAAAACGTGAAACGAAACGGCTGTTAGCAGCGAAAGGGATGAACAATACTAGTGCCGATCGCCTGCCTGCTTCAGACAGAAGAAGGCTTTGGCGAACAATGTGTCAAGTGACAATTTCAAATGTACGATATTGATGGTAGTCACCACAAGTCAACCAGTGAGCGGATTAAATAAAAACACAACGCGAGATGCTACCTAAGTAACACAGTCACTGTAAACAAAACAAAGATACACTCAACCGAGATTGCCGTTTGTTTTTACCTTGAAAGCAAAATGCAACGTGTGGTCAGAATGATAATACTGGCAATGTGACAACAACGTTGACAGCATACGATCAACTTACGTACATGGACTTAAAAACTAGTATTGCTGGTATACAAACATGGGAATGGAACACCTGTCGAGCAAACCATTCCAGACAACAGTTTGATGTGAGAACAGAAGAGCGAATAAGGTTTGCGTTGGATCGTAGCATAATATAAGCGAAAATGCATCATACCGGGGCAGCGCAACGACTGTCCATCACAAATAAATCCCAATGTGTTATTTCTGGGCAAAATTAGCTTGACCGTAGGTCAAAGGAAATTTATCCACCATGTTTTTGAAGCCAGAACTCATGTTCGCATAGCCTCTGTGACGTCCATCATTCGTGGTCGGTTTCTAAATACACGGGAGACAGTGAAAGGCATCTTTCTTTCTGAATCAATAATTGCGCGCATAATTGATCGTAGCGTTCACATCCAAACAGTGATGTTCTAGTAACAATAGTCGAAATACTCGACTGCTCGTCAAAAATTGATAGATTGCAAAAGATCGTCCCTAAAATTATCCTGTTCACATCACTGTACTATCAGGCAGTGACATTTACAAAAGCAATCAGATACTGTTCTGTAGTGCAACCAACATAAGACGCACAGCATAGGCAAACGAATGGGTATACACCGGAGATGATCGGTAAAAGTAAGCCTGTCATTGCGTGATAACAATAAGGTGAACTCGAAGGGAGATCGATAATTTAAACCGCCAAATATGTGTCGAGCAGCTGTTTTGAATGACAAATCTAACACAGCGCAGACTAGGAATGACGTACTAGTGTCAGTGAAAATATCCTTAGCGAATCAGTGGAATAGAAATTAACGCACTGTTCAATTCAAATGTCAGTGAAACGCACAGAGAACATATTTTACACTGTGAATATGCGTAAGTTGGAAGGAGTAAAAGCTTCAAGGTCGTAAAAGCATAACACCATATGACGTTTCTATTCACAATTCCAATGACTTTCTACAAGGCAAACCCCAACGGATTCAGAAATAAGTGCAAGAATATCAACCAAAAAAACCCCTTCCGTCTAATTGAGAATGAGCACAGAGACAGATGGATGAAAATTATAGTACTCAAATGCGAAAAACAATCACAGAGGCGACAAAAAAATAGTTCAAAATACTAAGGTTGATTGGACCTATGCACCATAGTTTATCGATAAATCAGAGGGGCAGGTGCCCCAATTGCTCAAAAGTCATGAAAAAGATGATATTCCATGGACCAAGTCGCATCCAATTTGGAATAAAACCTTTCCACAGCGCAAAGATGCCCTCATGCTTGACAGTCTGAAATGGACAGTTGGGAAAGACATAAGGTCGAGCGTCAGAGGCGTTTGTTACATGAACGCTTTCAACACTTCAGTTTGCAAACTAAGCATCACAAAACCTGACATGTACCAAACCACAAGAGAACAAACAAGCACTAGGAGTTCTGAATGCAGAAGGGTTAGTAAACAACTACTGTGATGAAGGAAGCACATCCGGGAACAATAAATTGAGTGAATTGAACTTCGATCACCCAAATACCGCAAGGCTAAAGCAGCTTGAACACATTTGGTGAACGTGAAAGGTTAGGACACCATGTAAAGAGCAAGTGTTAGCTTGATGAAGAGTAACATATTTCAGAATCGCGCTCTTTTAATCACTAGAGGCGTAGAACACGACGTAAATAACAGATTAGATGACGCAATATCTCATTTGTGGGACGGTTTAGTGTGAACTAACAAATAAGCAACAGCTCACTGACCAACGCAGGTTCCATTGTTTGATCAAACCCGTTGATGGATATGAAACGAATCAGACGAATGCTACTCGTATGAGTTGAAGTGATTCCGGAAACTAGCAAGCGTACTTTCAAAAGCACGTTGAGCAGCACACTCGTCTAATTACCTCCAATCAGAGCGGGGACACCGAAGATGTGCAATACCTCAGTCTGCGCACACATACACACAGTTTACTGTTAATTACTTTTCGACTCATAAGGCAGAACGGTGCTTGCCGCTCTTTTTTGGCCACACTCATGTAGGGTTCCATCGAGCTGCGTAAATCTTAATGGCAGCACACAAGTAAAACAAGATTCAAAGACAGATAGCCGTGATCACCAATGAACTTCTTCGAGTAACACGGGTGCGACGAACGGACATTGATAAATATGATGACGAGGTACCGAGTATGAAAGTGCTAGGCACCATGCAAGTGACGGATCAACGATAAATGAGTCCATGTTTCCACAATCTGACACTTATGCGCTCGGTTAGCTATGAACTGTCCTGAACAATACCAACCTGGGTGAGATTAACTTAACAGTGACTTAACGGTCACGTTCACAAGAAATTGAAATAGGGTAAGTGTGATACGCTACACGAGTAGATGCATTTTTTCAGGTCTATTTAGAAGTAATCGCTCAATACGGCAATTGTGTGTGCGTTTGTGTGTGAACACTAGTTAAACAGCAGAACAATTTCAGGAAAAAAAAGTTAAAATAGTGCCTGAGAAGGATAATGCAGTGATCAACAGGAAATTTTATCGTAGGGTATACAAGATACACCCCATTCGTAGTAAACTGACCTTCAGCTTAGATAAGGAGATAACCTTGGGTTTATAAAGGCCCGTTAATTTTAGGTCCTAATTTGAACACAAGCGAATAAGTGTGGATGACAGTATGAACAACGAAGAAATGGACAACAATTAACAATGTTTCACTCAGTCGTGAAATGTCCACAGACTGTAAGCGTCAGAGGAAAGCTGGAGAACAGACAATGAAAAAGAAGCCGTTGGTGATGAAAGACCAATTTGGATTACAAATGCAAAACCGGGAAATTTCGGTTCAGGACTTCCAGACACAAGGTGAAAATCGAGATGTAACTGAAGATAGTAAGCAGTTATATCAATCGCTGATCCAGTTCTAGCGAGATAGAAACTTATCCCTCAATGCATGACTGCACTTGATAGCAAGTTTTAATCGTAAAGCAATCATGTCAACTAATTTACGGAATCTCTACGTGCAAAACTGTAATAATGACTTCCTCTCGTGTAACAAACCTGAAACGGGGAAATCGGAAGCTTTTCTGCGTATCCAAACCACATTTCGTTGCATCCGATCAAAGTTACACTGCAGTCTGCAAGTTTGTATACGACACAGTTCAAAATGATGGAAATTAACAAACAGGCGCGTGAGTATCAAGTATTTAGGCAAAGTGACATTGGTGAACAGAGAGGTGAGTTCCTTTTGCTAAGAACCATAAGCTCCGATAAACCAAAAGGTCTTCAATAGTCGTTTGTAGAACGTATTCAGAGAACTTGCTCCAGGTCAAGTTCATAACCAAAATTTGAAGGCCTTTCAGGTGCACCTAGTAATTTATGCAGTAGTTATTAACAGGTGGAAACTAACCCTCGAAATACCGCAAAATATTTGCTCAGCAACACCAGAATGTTGTGATAACTGTCGTCAAGTGATGGGTATATGTGCACAGTTGTCAGCTCATTTCGTGCCTACGTTGGCCAAACAAGCGGTACAAACGAACCAGCGACATTCGAAAGCTGTTTTGCGGTTGTCAATTTGCTCTTATTTGCAACTTGAACACTGATCCGTAAGAGGTAGATGAGTACCTTGATGCCGAAGATCGCAGCTGAGGCCGTGTGCAGGTATGAATTGAACGTCATCACTTCCCTTCTATCGTAATTTCAAACCAGAACCGTTTTTATTTGCATTAAAAACCAGCAACCAAACCCAATTTTTTGTTGGGTAGGACCTGCTTGGTGTGCATATGAAACAATTTTTTTTAAAAGTTGATAACGCTTGTCATCTTTAAGAGACGGCTAACTGATACTGTTTCAGGGTGAACCATCACAAGTAGGGTTACCGAAAGACGTGGTAGACTACAAGATATTCAAAATTATGTCAGACAAAAGTCCTCATGACACGACGTTAATTGCTAGGTAATACACAGTCAGGGGAATCCGAGGGGTTTCGTCAATTAATTTTGAGCGTACCCGTGCCTGATCGCGTTGGTGTTTGTACTCATTTAGACATCCAGCTACTCACAAACGACGAGTAGGTTATCAAAAACGACAATTCTCTACCTATTTGCAACCACCTGGAAGCCGAATAGAACGCACCACCCAGTTCACGCACAAGCGATAACGGAAGACCTACCTGGTACATACAATCAAAGGCATTACGATAAATCTTGGCTTGAACAGAGGAACTAGCAGAGTTCAAACGGCTTGCCAAGGCTCGGCGCTGGTTGAGAAGGCGAGTCTGTCAAAAAAATTGAAGAAAAAAAAGAACTCAGTCGTTGAACGGAAAGCTGCCTTGTTCAACGGAGAAGGAAAGGTTATTACGGAAAGAGAACTCACCCTAGTGACATCGACAGGATTGCTCATAAGTGCACCACCGAGCCCAGCCAAGAAACTGGCACTATAGTGGACGAAAAGCAAGTGAACGAAGTCAGCTGCCACCAACACCCACCATTGCGCAATCTTAGCGCAAAATAACAATCATGAATGTACGTATTTAGCACAAGCAGCTGGTATTACTAGTCTTGTGAACTCGGATGTAATAACTCTTGCTTTCAAGTATAAGCGACATACAAAATAACATAGAACGGATAAAGCTCTCAAACAAATCTTTGCATTCTCCACCATAACGCAACAATTTGTTCGAAGCAGTGTTCAAACCATACCAGACGTGGGACACTGAATGCATCGAATGTGCGGTAAACCGTCGTTGGCAAACAGCTGACAGCTAATATATCAGATGGGTGAATGAAGAGTAACTACAGCATCGGCATTTAGAGAACTAAAATGACAATTTTATGAAAATCATTGTTGAACTGTAATGAAACCAAAAATTGTGTGGCTGTCATGTTCGCGACCATAGATTGCATTCTCGGGAGTATACACTTCGGAACTAGAAGTGCACAAAAGAGTAAAGGTTGGTCGGAAAATTTTTTGAAAGAATAAACCACAAGCAGCTGTGTTGGTTATCCCAGGTGTTAACGACCGAATGGGAACTCAAGCGAATCCCACGAACTTCAGTCAACTTGCCGATCGTCGATCACACCCAACCCTTGATGCATCTGTTTGCCTAACTCGTTTCATTCTGTCATTGCCCGATGGGAAATGTACAGCTCCCCGCATGTATCTTAAAACAGATCGGCATGCTAGAAAGGTCTGATGGAGAGACAACTTCTAATTCCCAAAGAACCTGGAATTCAAACTTCGAATGTCCAACTTTAACGCGACTGCCCTACGAATCGCAGTTAATTTTTCGAACTAGGTGATCAAGACCCGTTGACATCCACCACTGACTCTGGTGTTCCGCAGGATGCAATCTTCTCCCCCATTCTTATTTTCAACGCATGCAGCATCCGCGCCGGTTCGCCCCACTTTTGTATCCATATATGTTGATGATGTGAAATCGGACATCAAACGCTCGACTCGAGTACCTTCGCCGACCATACCGAACAGATTATCCGAGCCATCAATTTGTTCAGTCCCGCAGTCTCTCTTTTAACACATCTAAGTGTGTTGATAGTTTGTTTTCGTACATGAAACTGAACCAGTAAGAGAAACTTTTCAATGAGTATCAATTCCGTCAATCAAATAATAAACCCCTACCACCAGTTCTTTTTTTAAATACCTAGGGATTATTTTGAGTGACAGCATGGCGTGGCCACCTCACGTTACTGATGCTCACATTAGTCAGAAAGCTCTTATTTTATGACCAGCGCTTAAAAGATCTCTCAGTTCCACATCACTCAGGCAGTCGACTTATAAATGCTTATTTGCCACTCCGTCAAATGTATTAGTCATTAGTTGTTTTCCATGGTTTGTTGTCGAAGGATACTATATTTTCGCTAGGCCCCTAAGACAGCTATCACGTTGTGATGGAAGTTTCCGTGAATAATCCATTGATTTTATTGTTTTTCACTATTTCACAAGACGCGAAAAATCTGCATCTAAACTCCTATCCAACACAAGCCATCCCTTTAATCTGGATCGCTTCAAACGTATCTCAACATCCTCTACCAAATCCAGATACAGGGATTTGTTTGTGTGCACCCGGTGTTGGAGTTTTCTATTGCTTATTGGTAATACCGAATTCTGTGCGAACCCAATTTTACTACCCTTGAAGTAATTGCGAAACTAGATTATTGGAGCTTTTCCATTAATAACGAATGTGACTGTTCACTGGCTGTTCCATGAGATTTATGATTACTATTATTAGCGTGTGAATCAAGCTAGTTGAACTGGTTATCCTTCATTTGCTGGAAACGTGAAAAGCAGAAAATTCATCCTCCGGAACGCTACAAAGTTACAAGTCAGTTCCGCAGACGAACAGCCACAGTACAGCTAAAAACAAATGATGACCCAAATAATTGCAGAAAGAAACTTCTATCTGTAAAACAGTGTAAAACAGTGGATCGATTTGTATGTAGTTAAACTGTCTAATACCAGATAAGACTGAATGATCTAAACTTCTTGGCAAGCGCAGTAAATAAACGAGTACTGATAATCAGTTTAAGGTTTGGGTAGTGGAAATTGAACACCACAGCACCCTCTGATCAGCATCGAAGCTGTTGTGATGATGATGACGATGAATCGCAACTTTCGTATTCGGATAGACTTTCAGTCAGCCCTTTAGGAAAGAAGCACTGGACTCGAGTCTTGTTCTTATTAGAGCGCGGCATTTGCGACATTCATGTCGAAGTCATGGTGTGAACTATGAATTACGCACACGGGTCGGTTGCACCTACTGTGGAATCAATGGTGCAATGGTCAATACAATTCTCATAAGAACGAGGACCTGAGTTCAAATCCCGGTCGTGATAAGGATACACACAACTGACGAGTTCCAACAGGAGCGAGAGAGCAGGGCTGAAATCTACCTGAATACAGAGGCTACCATCAAATTAGTAATATTTAACTCATAAAAGCGAGCAAAAACCAGGACAACATACAGCTAGACGCTACATTTGTAATGGATAAACGGTTCGGAACTTACACAAAATGACAGGACTTCGTATCACCCATAAATCCCGAGAGAATCAACCACTTCTTGGATATGTCGTACACAGGCAACTCTACACCACACACAACAGCTGCGCGAAGGGCCGTCGGATTGACACCCTAAGCAACGAGAAGGAATGCGACAAATTCGTAGTATACATGCTCGTCTTATATGTGAAAATGAGAGATCATCATTCAGCCAGTCATCGGAAATTCCCCTGCCTGGATGCTGTCCAGCGAAAATCACCGTTTTACTCATACCTACCCAACGTCGGTTATACTGTTTGTCTCTCAGTGTGGTTAAAAAAGCAGTATAATGGCTAGTCCATGACTCGGAGTTGGATTGTGACAAAACTGGCGTCGGGTAAGATCGATGCAGATTACTAGCACAAATTACAGTGTTCCACTGGCCGTAGACTATGAAGAGCATGGTCACAAGTCCGTGGCAGGGATGCTGTAATGCATTTTGTCATAACCTTCTGTAGTTACCATCACACGCCTATTTTGAGGGTGTTTGAATTATAAAATAACCAATAGAAGTGCTCAAGCAACGACCAGATCAAAAATGATTTAAGTTTTCTCTTGCTATCGACGTATATGTTGACCCGCGTTTGTTTTCGCCTAGCCATTTTTTACTGACTGTTTTTGCGTCCTCACATTGAGTCGCAACTCATTCTGTTATCAGATTTGCACACATTAATACCATCTGAATTGGTATAATTTACATAGACTCGGTCCTGAAACGACGTTATCGTTTCCTGAAATTAACGAACAACTAGTTGAAGCAACACATGGAACACCCAATTTACACACCAAGTTGGTGCCAATCTTTGTGGCAGTTAAGGTTACGTATGGGCCCGATACTGGTTTATATGATACAACCATACATGAGTGTCGTACTCTGTAGACTTTCGAACGTTCTGGGCCACGGTGGAAGCGCCAATGGGACAGCCGGTTTTACATGAGCTCGACATGAAAAGTTGGTTCAGTATTGGTTCTCAGCTTCCGATGGGCGCCATGAAAGATTCTGCTAATCCGTTGTCAAGCATTATCAGTAACGGCACGGAGTCAAAGACGCTCGTACTGTCAAACCCACAGTTACCTTGCTTTTTGTGTGAAAATTTATTGTGCTACTTTAATGATTTGCACTGATATCCAAAATAGTGCTCACTGCAATAGATTCGATAGGAAACACTTTATATTATGGAATGAAAACAAGCATTTATTAGGTATCTATATGCAGAAAGTTTATGTGCAGGGCCTTGACATAATAAAAAGAATATTTAAAAAACCATGAGGTTTGAGGGAAAAGGAATTGCACATGGACGGTGCGGAGAGTTACGTCAGCTTTCTTAACTCATCAGTTCGACCAACCGTTGTATAAAGGCTGTTAAGGTTGCTTTGGCCAGGCGATGACAAACCTAAATTACTTGAACTAGTCGTGATACCACGTCAAAACTCTCTATAATTTCATGCAAATGACAAATAGATTTCACTTTTCACAACTTAATCGTTCATCTATTTGCCGATCGCGCCCGACCTAATACTTGAACCTGGACTATAAATGACACGAGGTTATCCAGTTTTTCATCAGGTTCCGACAACTAGAAAGCTATGGTGGTCTCATCCCGGTATCCGCCGAGTCAGACCTCGGGGCCTAAACGGCAAGTGCGCGACAGACAACAGATTGTTCAAGTCTGTAAACAAAAGTATCCGATCAATTTGCTTTCCTATCAGCTTAGACATTTCTGCTGTTGATCGTCACTGGAGAGGAGCTTCATCATTTCATTGATACCAACTTCACAACAGAACCATAACATAATTCGAGTTAAAATTATCTTGAGATTTTGTAACCTGAAGCCGTTGGCAACCTTGGTAGAAGTACTGCGAAGTTATTCCAATGTTCGAGTAATCACGTAATCAGGAAACGTTCCACATTCTGTAGAGCAATGAATAAAGATATAACACTCAGAAGGGCAAGTCAAAAAATGGAGCTGCAAAAAGAGTTGGGATCGGGCTACGCTGCGCGGATCACCACTTTTGTGCACTAAGTCAGGTGGCGTTTTTTGTTTAGTCTAAAGCTGCCAGCCTGCACCAGATTTTTCGCCGAAAATTGCAACTGATTCTTGGCTGTGCCAAACTACTTCGTGGTTGTTGAGCGCACCCAGTGCCATGTGACGGTCAAACTGGAGATGGTAGCGGGATTCTCAAATTTAAACGGAAACAGCTGAGAGGACCTAGCCGCAAGTCCATGACGGTAGGTCCGGTTGCCCGCGTTACGGAAATTGAGCTATCTTGAGCCGGAACTTATCACGTGAGATAATTAAAAAAGCCATTTACAACACATACATAAATGCGTCTACTGTCACGTGGTCAGTCTAATTCCTCGATGGCTATTGATGCTGATAAACGGACATCTGAAGTGGACCCTGGGCAATTAACTTAAAAGTGAGAATTGTTAACACTGAACCGCTTGCAGCGCCTATTGTACACCAAGGCTTTTGTTCACTCGGTCACTAATACCAAAAAAATTTACCTCAGAAATTGGATTGAATAAAAATACACTGAGAGGGTAACACCACCATGTCATCTGTCAACGCGAACATTCAGTTGAATGGCACATATGAAATTAGGGACAGATAAATGCAGTGTTCGTTAAGGGAACGGCAAGCAGAGTGGAATAACCGGTGTGATAAAAAAGTGTGCGGCCTTAAGTGAGCAAGCAATATGATGCACTACTAAATGGAAACAATAGGAAACTGATGTTGAAAAGTCACGCACCAATCACTTTAACAGCGCTGTCGCAAACGTTTCGCAGAAGATCGGTATGGCAGACAAAGTGCTCTGGCTTGTGACGCAAGGAAACGAGTCCTGTGCCAACCGATCTTACTGGATGGGCAGTCACAAAAAAAATAAAGCGTATCGTTGGATGACCGCATGAGAGTCGGCAACATGAAACAATGAACCACCGACATTTCAAGGTCAATGCATATTGGCAGTCTGAGATAGATTGTATTCACTCACATCAAACGAATGTTGCTAAGTCATAAACAGACACTTTTAGCTGTATAATCAGCTGAAAAGTAGACGAACGCCCGAATCCGCTAATTCACGTGTCAAGCATTAAGAGCAACGTCACGACACAATGTGAACGTCAATTATCAGTCAAAGGCATAAATCATTCAGGCGGAGCTTCTATTAATGCAAACAATTGGTGAGTTAATTAGCGTTGTCAATCATCTAAAGGTAGTTACAGATTCACTTGGGGTTAACCACACCCAAAAATGACAGGTGAATTTAATCTCAAATATTAACAGTCATATCCAGTCACAATATGTCGGGAGCAACACTCAACCGGACCCCGCATTCGTCCAACAAGAACGACCTAACATTGTGAACCATGAATAAACACTCTTTAAATCACTGCCAATTTGCACGCCGTACGGTGCTTGCTGCTGCGTAACCCGCTGAATCATATGAGAGGAGAATGTTCAGGCAACCACGTCCGAGAGCGTAATCAGCCAGTGATGTGGATGGTCGCACAGCCCGTAGTCTGGCAGACACCTCACAAACCTGCTAGGACGACGGTTTCAACACGAGCCGGTGTTGGTCGAAAACGTACTCTCCAAACATCCCACACACAGACCAAGTAGGTACTGTGGACGCACAGAAGGACGATTCGTACGGTTCTATAGTACATCCAGTCGCTTATAGGATGACCACAATCACTTAAGACCCAGGGTAGTGTAAGCTGGCAAACTGCGTTCAGGAATTAACTACCCCATTCGTGATCTTCTCAGACGTCCTAAACCAAACGCAAGTGATGAGTTCGAGCACTTCCGACAGCTGACTACAAAGGAGGAGAATAGGTGCACGCCCCTACCAAACCTGTTACAATACGTGTACTTTGAGAATGCAACGGTCAAACCAAACTAACAAACCTTGAGTTATTTGTGGAGCACTAGAGATTACAGGCAGATGGATTAATGGGTAAATGATAAATCAGACTAGTTACACTTGCGTGGAATAGAATTTACCAACTATGCCATCTAGTTATAGTGATTAGATTCTCCAGTACAAACAATACACAAAAAAGCAAACAGGCTGAGCGACTGTATCAAGCTCCTCGACCTAAAAAAAGTCGGTAGTCCAGAGAAGCGGTTGCAGTGAAATCTGACGGATGACCATAAGATGTGTAAATCATGTCAGCCCAAAGTAAAAAGTGATATCAGCTTTAGTTGGAATCCCCATATCCCAGTAATAGTAACAATTGTCGAGCATTTGTGTTGTCCCGATTGCCCGGGTAAGTTCGCCTGTAGGCCCCACTGAAAGCTAGTCGTCCACAAAAGCAACCTTAGAGCACGCCTCAAAGCATATAATCAAGGCCGCAGCAACTGCAGCAGCTTCTCTGGCTGATGCGTCTCAATCCTAATCCGACTCATCTCTGAGGCCCGTTTTTGCCTTCACCACGTTCTCCTGATGGCCACGAGTCCATTCTCCACCGTTATTAGAAATGTACGTCTTGGACAGGAAGTTCGCGTGCTCCACTAGCTCTAGGCATGAGGGCCTAAGGAACATAAAGAAATTCCCGTCCAGGCTGCTTTCATTATCACTTATACTTATTTGGACAGCTTCATTCTGTTTGTGCTAGAATCCACAGCGCTCTAAACATGCTCCGGTGACACCTACCGAAATTCCGTCGTGCGTTTTCATCGGTCACTAGACTGTGTCACAAAAGTCCACTCTCAGTCACCAATGTGGACGTCGTAGTTTGGTACGCTCATCTGCTTGACTATCTAACTGACTGATATTGCCGAGTCCATCGAAGATAAGACGCACTGAGGCAAATGTGTCCTGGATATCAGGCTACATGCTTGGACAACTCATGACTACAAAGGCAAAAGAACAACCGATTTCAAGCTTCGGACAAATAGGTAGGCTTCACGTGAACCAGACAGAACTATGTAGGAACGGAATGATGAAAGCCAGTGCATAGAAAAATCCATACGTTCCATCTTGTTATTCAGCATCCTTAACCAAGTAGAGAAAGTCGTCCTCGTCGTCTATGCCCTTGGACTTCCTCAATAAGTGGTACACAAAATTGATAAGCTTCTACTTCTAAAATGCGAATAAACAGCTCAGCTTCATATCAAGTGAAAACCTCATCTATTTGGTATCTCACTGCATTCAACTGTAGAAGAATTAGCTAACCGGTTGCAGAGGATTTGAACATATCTGCGCCCTCTCGATATAGTACAAATGGGCTGGTACATTTTTAAATGACAGCTACTGCCTGCAGCATCCTAACTCACGGTTCATTTCCGTCACCTACTATTGAAACAGCGGGCTAAAAATGGACACATTTTGGTCGCTGGCAATCATAAACCGGTCATAACATTTTGTTCACATCCTCATAAATAAGTCATGCGTTTCATAGTAATCACGGCTGCATTGATCAAACACTTGCCGTCCCAGATTCGTTCGCCGATAACCTTTTATATCGTATCACAGAAATATCATCTAATGAGTCAGAAACAGCTTTTCAAGGATAAAATTTGTTAGAGGTAAAAGACCTATCTCTGATACCGTTCAAATCAATTCTGATATGGATCAGGCGGCAAAAGAGACCCTTGATCAGCTCGACAAACCGAAATCGCGGTCACGTATGGTAGTCGTCGAGGCGATTGCCAATGCTGCAAGGATTATGAAAGTGATCACTGAGGAACAGGGCGATGTAAGACATGTCACGGGATTCAACTAAAGCGGTCGTTGCTGGGAGATAGTAGCCTATAGAAGGAATCGCCGAAAAGAGGCTCTACTGTATGTGCAATAGTCGCCTGTTACATACGTAATGTAAATACCGTCTCTCGGTAGGTGTGGACACGAATTTGTAATTTATCGTCAAATCCGGATTTTGTCAATGATTCAGGCTTCTGAAACAAACTTTCCCGGAAGTGAGCTTGAAAATACAGGCTAGTAGTAGTTCTAAGCGTCGTTCAGGCCTGAGCAAATAAAAACAAAAAGCGGGTATAATTAATCATACGACAGGGCAAGACTGATGAAAATGCACTAACTTTACAGGTACCAAAGTCAAACTTTTAGCTTCCATACCACCACAAGTTAGTCATCATGTTGAGCCTTACATCTTCTTGATATCCAGTTGTTTAAATACCACATTTAAATGTCCCGGCATTACCATTTTGGGTCTCAACGTTAGTTTAAATAGTCTTAAGAGGTTTCTCCAGTGTTGCTTCATATCAAAATTCACATCAAGAGACGCCCGGCAGTGTTACGGTGAGGCAAACTGCGGAAACGGAAGCATAGCACTGGAGTCTCAAAGCTTTGCGACGGCCTACACTGGCAGACCTCCTAACCGATTTGGGTCGGCGAACGTTAATCGTATATGTCTGTGTTCATCAAAACTAAGGTCCGACAAAGACTGCTGGTAGCGCAAGAGTCCGAGAATTTGCCCTACGAGAAAAGGTGCTTTACAACACTGCCCCGAGACAAAACATACTACGAGATGAAAAGTTCCTCTAGACAATTTACTTTTTCTCCAGAGCGATAGCACACCTTTCGATGGTGGAATACAACAAGATAATGCTACCTTGTAAGCACCGTAAAAGCAGTCCTGCGTTCATGAATGAGGCTAGGAGTCCGTCGAATCTGGGCCCAGAGCACCGAAGTACTATATATCCTCCATCGGGCTACTTCAGCCTGCAAATTGCAGTGACAATTACACAATTATCGCACGATCATGAGGGATCACACGTCAAGATAAACAACAAGTACGTGCCCTTCGGACTAAACGGTCAAAAGAAAAAATCTAGTTAGCGTCAAATCATCCACCGTTTGCTGCCGTGCAACGGTACGATAACACGCGCGATTGTATACCATCAGCTTAATCAGTTTTAGACAGGAGCTGAATAACGGTTTTTTGAATCTAAAAGTTTTGGATTGGCATAGCGGCCTGATAACCACTGTTCTATGTTGAGTTATAACCACACTAAGAGTGATACGAATATTGTTCTACAGCATTCACACAATTAGTCACCTCCCTAAGAGGCTCTGAAAAACCAATCAACAGAGATTTGCCTTCTCGGCTTTCCGGTAGCAATGTCTTTAGTCCACATTACAACCGTGTCACTTGAGCTAGTGGTTACAGGTGCACAGTGTCCAAAATAAAATTATTGACGCCCTTTATATTCACTGTTGCAAAAGGTCATCCACGAAGAGTATCGCTCACAAGATCCAGCGATTATTTGGCAGGCGTTGGTTTGGCGTAACTCTATGGGAAAGACTGTTGACTAAGCCTTGCGTGGGATTTCAGTCAGATTTTGGTTTGCTCGAACGATGTGTGAGGATTGCACACGAGCGGACTTACGCAGTTCTGTGTTCACCCCTGAGGTCGGTTCCATATGGGCTCGGTTCCATATGACTACCGTGCACTCTGCCAACTTCAAATACCGGCAAATGTTTTGCATGGCTCAGGGAGGTTTGTTTCCTCAATGGAAGCACCTAATGTAAAACAACTCTGTACCTCGTAAACACGTTTCGTGGAGGAGAGCGTTGCTGCTTAGAGGGTTTGTTGCGAGGAGGTCAATGGAACAAGGGGAGTGTGCAGGACAAACAAAGCCGTCCACATATAAAAACTCACCTTGTACAAGGCCAGAGGTCCCTCTTCGTAAATCGCTTTTCGAGCCAAGTTCAGAAGTGATGGTCTCCCTGAAGCGCCGGCAGTGAACGCCTGCATACGAATCTGATAAATGGAAGCCGATTATTAGACATTGATAAGCTGAAACAACAGGTAGAGCAGGAGCGATATTTGTGTAAATGAACCTTAATTCGCACAGTCTTGATTAACTAGAGTGGTTCAAAACCAAGGAAATGAGTGTTCTCAGAAACGTACTCAAGTAGCAGGGAACACCCAGCATACAGCATCATTAGGTGGCGATATACTGTGATGTGGGGCCAGGTTTTCAACAAACGAGAAACTAACGCTTCGTGCCCGAAACTCCGTCAGACTGAAGGTAACTTACTGTAAGACATGTGCAGAGCATTCGATTTCGGGACTACAGAACAGCCTTGGGTAATGAAGAAATCTGGAATGTTACATTAAGATAGACTGGTTACGACATTCAGGTTAAGATCAATTACTTTAAACAGAGAAGACACAATGCCTAATATTGACTGGCTTTCGAATGACCAGTGTGTAACGCGAAGAAGTGGTGGGTTCACACGTATCAACGGTTAGAAAGACGCAAGGACAGTTCAACGGGTAGACAAGCGCATATGTTCTCAGCGTTAGGCTGCGCTCATGGCTCGAGTAGCTGTTGATCCGGACAGGCATATGAGCTCTGGGTCCGCAGTTCAAAATATTCTTACTTTTCAGATTGATATCAACTGCAATGGGTATCTGTGAATTAAATCCGTATAATTAATTCAACATCCGCAAGAACTACAATATAACTGCCCAAGACGTGTCCCTCTAAGAGTGAAACATAGACCAAAGCCGTGGTCTGTTCCGGATCTTCTGGTCCAGTACCCAACCGTTTTTGTCACTGAGGGTCATAACTTTTCCAGCTACCCACAATGACGTGATATGGTGACCATGTACGCTCACGATCCGGATAAGTAACCACTTCTCTAGAAGCATCCCAACCTTAAGTGTTAACAATCCACACTTATCATCCACATGCTAAGTTGCACTTCCACTTGAAGAGGCCGCTAGAAAACATCGACGATAATATGGTAAAATCAAATATTTTAGAATTCGCATGTCACTCACTCGAACTTAATCACTTTTTGGACAGTTATAACATAGGGTAGTAGTTGATAAAGCCATTGAGACACCTTATGGAGAACTTAACGCAGACTTGTCGGTGGAAGCAGAGGCTTTTAAATAGACGAAGAGAGTTCCGCCTGCCTTGCGAAAAGCCGTCTTCAATCTTTCTCTGCCAACCATACACCAAACCAGTCTAACCGACGAAAACAAACGGCAGTATAAACACTTTTAGAGAATGAAAGGGGCAGAAGCAGTTAACATCTAACGTGAAAAGCGTGCGGCCACCTTCATCGATCATCTGGTGACCTTCGTTGCACATAGATGGTTTTCCTGATCATCGGCCTTCAAATCGGCCCACATTTTCTTCATAGCCTCACATAGCGGAAAACCTCACGTAAAGAACCGTACACAGTTTAACCACTCCGGATGAATATTATCACGTCGACCCCTCCTTCCAAACGGTTTATAAGCTACCCAACGTGTCCTCTTTTTAGCTGTAACCATACCCGCAAAAGCGTCAGTTTGATGCAGGAACTTTCAGTTCTGTGTTCTTCAAAATCATCCGGTCGAAGTGAGCCCAAAGATGCTCAACGGAATACCAAACAGGTTGAAGTAAGTGGCTAACATGAGAGTATTTGAATGCCAGCGCACATTTGCGCCGATGGGCTGAAGCGTTATTACTTTGCATTACTCACACCAAATCTTAGGACTAAATGCCCCTACAGGAAGCCCTAGTAACCCGGATCGTTTGCGGTACTAACAACACGGACGAGCTCACTGACCTTAAATGACTGGATATTAGTCCACACATGAACGGAACCACCATCATCCGCATTGTAGGGGTGTTCAATACTCCTGTTATTGTTCGGCGGTCGTAAATAAGCGTCTGCTAACGGTTTGTTAATGACTTGCTGCGTTTCTATGCCGCTTCAATCATCTCGTTACAAATGTCCTGGATGTATTCAGAGATTTCGCTACGCCCGATCTATACGCTTCTACGGGTTGTCTAAGCTACTGGCTCTTTTCGGCCATCATGCTGAGCTCGATAGATTCGTGTTGTGCTCGGCTAGTGCAATGACTATAGTAGTGGGGATTAGTTACCGAATGTCATATAATCGATCGATGACATGAAGAGACCTCGGCCACCAACACCAATAACCACATCGCCATCATAACTATCAATGACAACGATGACTTACTTCGTTCATAACGGGTGAGCGGACAGCTTACCGGTATAAATTCCACCTAAACAGTTAGTTCGTTACTGAACGTCGCTCACTTTGCAGATGCATAATTTTCACATCGCCATTATATCCTCGTGTTCATTCGATAACAAGGTTTTTACATTTGCCCCGTTGATTTGGCTGGCCATATCTTCGATCATTTCACATTTTACATTCTCAATACTAGACACAACAGTTCCCTGAAAATCACTATGGCGATGGAGAATAAACAACCCAAGTCGACAAAATACATCATACCCAGCCTGTCTTACTCGTGCTAGGAGTGAGATCAAGCCCTATAGTGTCACTGATTGTCATAGCAACCAATTCGACGTACAGAAACTTACTCTACGAGTCCACACATCCACTTTGATCATCTTTGGACGAACAACTGGAAAGCGCACTCTATGCAGGATTAGTATAGACGTTTGAAGATCTTGAAAAGTTCTGGAAGTTTAGAACTTTCCTCGTGTCAGGAAAAAGTTTAAAAAAAAGTAGAAGTCATGGCGCATACCTCCGGAAAGTGTGTGCCATCCGGTTCCATGGAAAACAGCGAAAAGCGAGAATTAAAACTGTCGATAACAAGAATTGCTTAGGACGGTAACGCCGAAGGTTAGCAGCGCACAGTCTCGTACAATATGCGGATGACATCTGCATGTTAGATGAAGTTCATTCTTAGCATTATAGGAGTGTCTTACATGAACCTTAGTTGGTCTTACCCAAGGATTTTAAAATGTAGTGATCAGGTTAGCTGCAGACATTAAACACATCAACGATGCACCTTTGATAAATTGCCACAGATTCGCAGGTGGTCACATGAAAAGATTTCGGGTGGAACTGGTCACATCAACTCCAAAACTGCCAGAGTAGGCCAATGCAAAGTTCAATGAGTTCACATTGACCATTTGTCTATGTGTGCACAGTCAAGTTACAGTTTGGATAGGAACACAATAAATATATAGTTTTGTATGTGTGGTTCCCCACTACAATTAATCCATACTTCGAAAAATTATAGTTGCTTAAGGGGGCTTACAGCTAGCGCTTGAAACGAGAAAAGCTGGTATGGAAGCAGCATTTTTCTACGTCTGAAAGTGAATTCTCCTGAATTCTCCGCAAATGTGGAATGTGACAGTACGTTAGAAGAGTAAGACGACAGTGTTACTCCGCCTATTAGCAACCAGCTCATCAGCAGTCTAGAGAAACAGATATGCGGACACATAAAAAGTTTGGTTAAACGGCTTCCTTGCTCTGGAAGTGGGATACCCTGTGGATGTGATAGGGGTGAAGCCGTAACTGGCGAGGATCACGGTCGTTCAAAAGCCAAGAGCATAGGGCTTTTTTTGAAGGGAAACGTAAGAAAGTAGAAGATGAACCAAAATACTAACACGTATATCACGGGGTTTCTGTCCTCGTTGGTGTTTACCAATGGTGGGGAATTTACAGAAAAGGTCGACAGATCAATCTGTGCACCGAGTTCTATCTTACTATTCACGGTTGATATCCTTAAATAAGTCTCGACGTTTTGATGTCATTAAATGGTTAACACTGCTGATTTGCTCATTTTACCATCAACCACAAATTTGCTTCAGTTGACTACCGCATTCCGTTAACATAGCTAAAAAGGAGTGTATTAAGTGTAGTTCCACCTCATACCGAAGGATGCATTGTATACAGATCCAAGAACGGGTAAACAACCTGCCCGCATCAAACAAACGTGCACACAGGAAAACCCTATCCAACCTGTGGCCTCGTACTTAAAGTGATACTTCACCCTCTTTTATGAAACCCACGTAAACTTTACCCGTCCAACTAGCGGCAGCTCAAGATAACCTTAATCTATGATATATATATATAGATTAATCAAAAAGAGGGTAGACACTGAGTGGTGAACGATTTATTGTTCACCACTCAGTGTCTATCCTCTTTTTGATTAATCTAAATAAGCTACCTGAGCTGCAGACATTCTCCTATATATATATATATATATATATATATATATATATATATATATATGATACAAACATAGCGAACACAGTTCCGTGCCATGCCAATAAGTCACATCACCAAAAAACGAACAAACCACCAGCTATCAAGGTGATCTACCGCAAGTAAATAGCGATTCTGATCAGGTATGTCGTCTATATTACTTATAACCAATATATCGTTGTGCCAGTAAATTTACGAGTGTGCGGGATGCATGAGTACCTGGTGCGAGCAGGCGTATGAAGTGAGCGATATACCACTCAATTTTTGACCAAGGTGCAATGATTAGGTTGCTTCATAAGTGATTGGGTCGGCTTCATATTGAGTAGGTAGTTAGCTGCACAAGTCAACAGAGTTCAAACCAACAATCGATAGCAAGATTCGCCATAAAATCCTCTGACAGTGTTGTCACCGAAGTACAAATGTGACGATGTGATCAGTGGAGATGGCCGGTGGAGTGCGCGAACCCGCTTAGTTTAGCAGCGCTCGTAACTGCGAGAGTGGTTTTCATTCAAGCTTGTTTCGCTTACCATTAGGATCGGAATGCATGCCACGGAATTAGCAAGGAACGCCTGTGTGTGTAATGAAGACCGACTGTGACACAGGTTCGCAAAAAAATGATCCAAAGATCAGTCTGTGTGTCGTTCGTCTTTCAATAAGCATTAGTAATAGGTCTCACCCGGCCAAAGCCCCACACAAAGTCTTAGTTGTAGGTACGTCCAGGTACGTCATTGACTAAAATCAAAGCAAGAGAACCACCGAACAATACAATCCGAAACAGCTATGTTAATGAAAACAAGTACTCAACTAAAATCCGGTGCAACGGATTAAGTTCTAAGATTTTTCAGGGATATCCAATAGGTGAGAGGGATCACAGGAGTGAACAGACCATCATCTCAATCATAAAGAAAGCAATAGCTTATTATCAGAGCTGTAGAAGTTTGAGAGTAAATTGAGTGTCACACCAAACTCGTGAATGTACAGAAAATAAGTGAACTAAAAGAAAAAGGAAAACACATACAATGAGAGCAAGAGAACACTGTTCTGTTAACCTTACATCAAACACCATATTGGGAGTTCTGCTGTTCAGCAAAGTGGTATTGTTCTTTTCGCTGATTTCACGGGACTAGCCCTGGTCTGCAGGAATAGTATTCAGTTTCAGAATGTAATCGCTTATGTTTGCGATAACAATCTCAATCTTTTTATCTGGTCCGCTACGGAGAGTATCGGTATACTTTTGAAACTTCGATGTATATATACAAGTGGCAGCAGTTAAGTAACGTTTTGAATTATTTTATAATGATTCTATCCGC
Organism: Paragonimus westermani; assembly: GCA_008508345.1. Lineage (NCBI taxonomy): Eukaryota > Metazoa > Platyhelminthes > Trematoda > Plagiorchiida > Troglotrematidae > Paragonimus > Paragonimus westermani. The sequence goes on along the minus strand of QNGE01000480.1, from coordinate 29,786 downwards.
TCGTTACTTCAGCAACGATATTCGTGACAGACAACTGCCAAAGGCCAAAGATGCGTTGGAACATAAATTTACTAATTTACTAATCATTAATTACTAACCTACTAATTATCATCCCCCCAGAAAGTAGTTAATTATTTAAATGACCTTTGAAATATGATGGCAACAAGTTATTCTCCAAATTTATCATAACCGGCCGGTTACAGGGCAGCGATAGAAAAACACTAAAAATGTTACTCCGTTCAGCGAACAGATGAGTAACTTTATATCACGCCTCGAACAAGCCTAATTGGCTTGTAAGTTTGTGAAATAAAAAGTAGCACACCTGCAACTAAATGAAGTGAGTAGATGTCGACTGCCTGGTTAGATCTCACGAACACTCAAACTGCTCTGTAGAAAAGCGATCCGGGATGGAAACGTGTCGTAAGCAATGGCAGGTCTACAATCACAAATCAAATTAGTTTATTTGGGTACGTGAACTTTATGACGAAGGAACACCTATCGAAATGGTTTCAGAATTTAACTGCGAAGCCTACTGCGTTCGTTCCTGGACCACGCGAACTTCTAGCTTCATCAATCGCCAGACATGTTAGGTATTGGTCATCGGCTTAATCACGAGTCTACATTCTAGGGTATAATAAGCCACACTAATCCGCGTTTCCTACGTTACGCTAAGGCGGTCGCAAATAGCCGTCTCAAGCCACCATTGTGTACGAAAAATCATATGTGAGCCTTGGACTCTCATCGACTAAATGGTTGTGTGCTGTTGTTTTCCACTCCATTTGCTGTCTTACGTCTTCATCCCCCTACCTTACTAGTGTCAGATATATATTCCTGGTCATTGTTATTTCGTACTGAAGAGGCAATGCGGAAGGCCAGCATCTATCAGTGTCGGTCTTCTTACTGTTATACTCGAATTTATGGAGGGAACCAACTGTTTCAAACTCTTTATTTAGGTTTATTTCATTCCAAGTTTTGTTCATTTGATATTCGGTTATTTTTCCATCACGATATTCCTCGTTAATAATAAAATGAACGGTGACCTCAGACAAAAATGTTTGGTCGACCTCAGGGTCGCAGATAGCATAAAACCATACTCCCAACACCCCGATTTGGTGCGATTAATCGACGGTAAAATGCTGCGAACCATCCTCGAAGCGACTATTAAAGGACTTGAAGTGTTCCCGATGATACCCCCGAAATGTTATAACCCGTACAAAAGCGCGGGATAAGAACAAGAAACAAAAGAATGTACACTATTAATGCCTTCAACCACAAGACCGAAATAAATCTGGTACGCTAATTGCAAGCGTGTTTAGTCTGACAAATAACGGATTATAAAGTGGGAACCCATTGATTCAATGCGGCTGAAGTCATCAACATCAGCCCTTCGTCAAAGACAGCAATACACCAGTGGTCCGTGCTGAGGAGTAACTATTGTACAGTCATAAGGAGAGAACATGTCTCAGAAAAGGAATGGAAAAAGGAAATGGGAGGACCTAACTACTAAAAACAACTACGTCCAAACATTTAACGTCACGGTGGACATACCTAACAAACAAACAACCAAGCTATGAGTGGAAGTAAGGTGCCATTGGCAAGACCTTTTAACGCTTTCACTATATCACCTCCTTAAGTGTAGTCACTTTAGAGGCAACTAGGACAAATAAATGCAAAATTCGCGCCACTAAGCACGAATAACCGGCATCTCGCAGTCTCTTGTCACCGACTCAGTGAATCCTAAGTGAGACACGAATCTGACCTACAGTGGACATTCAGTTGGATATTCAGTTGCATGACCAACCTGCAGTTTTATTCCGTTATTGGTGGTCTCAATATGTAACGCCCGATGTGGCCAAAGCTCGGATGGCATGCGGATTACGTGGTCCAATTGTTGTGTCCGCAAAAGACGCTTGGCCAACAAGTTGGTTTATTGCGCAAACTTCCGTATAGGTCATGTCAAAAACTAAACCACAAACGTGTACACTCATTTGCACGACGGACATGCACTCACATACATTGGGTGACAGTACGTGGTCATTCGCCTTGGTGAAAGTTCTCACACATCATGTACACACTGTTTCGATAGTCTCTTCTTGTCCGTCGTGTTCGGGGCTTGTCCTTTTGCTCCTGAATGTCCCCTGTGGGTAATACACTACTTGTGAGTAGTATACTACTCACAACGAAACTGCCTGTTATACAACACTCCTCCCCCTTCTGAGGTTCCTTGGTTCCTTCGCATTTGTCGACGAATCCTCTCCGATCGACGCGGTGTTTCCTCCCGGATTATTGATCTTCTGGTTCGTCGCGCCGGCATCTCGTGCCACGTTGCTAACTCACTGGCGTGCACTCGTTTCGTCTCGCCGTCCTTCTTGATCGTGTATACTGGGCCTCGTCTGGATATTACCAAATACGGACCTTTCCATTTAGGCAAAAGTTTTCTTGATCCTGGCCCGCTGGCACCGGTGTTCCGATGGTCTCGATATTTCACCCGTTCTCCTAGGTTGAACATTCTAGTCTTGCCGAACCGTTGCCTTGCGGATTTCTCCTTTGTGCGTGCTTGCGATGCTTTCAGATTTCGTTGGGCTCTTTCTCTTTCGGTTACCAATTCTTTAGTGGAATCAATGCACTCTGGCCATACCCCAATGTCCTGATCCACCGGAAGTCGAGGGGTTCTACCGTACATCAATTGAAATGGAGATTTCTTCGTGCTCGCCTGCACAGACGCCCGGTAGGCCAATAACACTAGTGGCAACGCAGACTCCCAGTCTCCTCCTTTGGCTGATAACCATTCTTTGACCGTTCGGTTGTTACGCTCAGTTAGGCCATTCGTTTGTGGGTGATACGGCGTCGTTCGGATGCGCTTGATTCCCAGTTGTTGCATGCGTGTTCGAAACTCATCGCTTTCGAAGCATGGTCCCTGATCCGTCAAGATCGCCTTTGGTACACCGTGGTTTGCTACAATGTGCTTCATCACCATATCTCCCACCGTAGATGCTTTCTGATCCGGAACGCCAGTCGCTTCGATCCAACGGGTAAAGTGTTCCGTCATGACCAGAACGTACTGGTTACCGCGGGCGCTCAGTGGAAATGGGCCCATAAGATCCATAGACCAGAGTTCACCGATTTCGGAGACTGGTATTGGTTGTAAGGGCTGTTGGGCTCCCCGATTGTCGCTTTTCAGTAACTGACACTGTTGGCATGCAAGCACGTAAGTTGTCACATCCTCTTTCATTTTCGGCCAATATGCTCTTTGTTGCAACAGATCGTACGTCCTAGTGCATCCGGTGTGTGCCATTTCATGGCAGTCTGCCACCACTTTCCTCCTCAGTTGTCTCGGGATGACTACCACGCACGGGTGCCCAACGCCACGCTGCCATGTCAATACGCCTGCACTGTTTAAGCCAACTCTTTTCCATTGGGATGCGATTATTTTCAGCTCCTCATCCTTAGTATTTGTGGGGATTCTCACGCCTCTTGCCAGAGCTTCAATCACTTTCCGGAGGACCTTATCTTGACGTTGTAGGCGTACTAGCGTTTGTGGGTCCTGCTCCATTATTAAGCCGTTGACTCCAACGGTCACTTTGGGGAGTTCGTCGTCTACTTGTGGTCGAGAAAGAAAATCCGCGACGCAATTGCTCAAACCAGGCACATGGTTGATCGTGAAGTCATATTCCTGTAAACGTAATGCCCATCGGGCTAATTTGCCTCTCGGGTCCCTCGCAGTCATGATCCATTCCAGGGGTTTGTGATCCGTCTCCACGTGGAACTGTTGACCCAACAGGTATGGCCTCCACTTGTCCAGTGCCCAGACGATTGCCAAACATTCCTTTTCAATAGTCGAATATTTCTGCTCCGTTGGAGTCAGGACTCTGCTGGCATACTCGATTACTCCTTCCTTTTGCTTGAGTACTGCCCCAATGCCACGGTCACTGGCATCTGTTGCTACGATGAACGTTTCTTTTGTGTTCGGTAGTTTCAACGTCAGTTGTTGCTCGTTCATCGCTTGTTGCACTCGCTTGAACGCCCTCTGGGCATCGTCGGTCCATTCAAATTTCTTGTCTTTTCGAAGGAGTTCGTACAATGGCAATGCAATGGAGTGAAAATTTTTCACGAACCGACTGTAGTACCCCGCTTGACCCAAAAATTGTCTCAGGGTTCGTTTGGAATTCGGAGCCATGGCTTCTCTAATTGTCAGTATTTTCTCCGGGAGAGGCTTGATTTCGCCTTGACCCACCTTGTGTCCCAGTAACACCACCGATGATCGTCCGAGCTGTGACTTATCAGCATTGATCCGCAGTCCTGAGTTCTTAATGCGATTCAAGACAGCATCTATATGGGCAGCATGTTCCGATTCCGTGTTGCTGTATATTACGATATCATCTCCGTATACCGCCACATTATCCAGTCGTTTTACCAGCTGAACCATCAGGCGCCGAAATGTGAAAGGTGCCCCGGATAGGCCAAACGGCATGCGCTTGAACTGATACTGTTTTTCGCCTACCGTGAATGCGGTCTTCTCACGATCTGTGGGTTTAATTGGTACTTGCCAGTATCCGGAGCGTAAGTCCAAAACTGTGAACAATTTCGCCTGCTGTAGCTTGTCAAAAATATCAGCGACGGACGGTATTGGTACGACTGTATTCTGTGTTACCTCATTCAGCCGTCTAAAATCCACACAAAAGCGGTACTTCCCGTTGGACTTCTTCACCAGGAGAACAGGCGAGTTGTACGGACTGTTGGCTTCTTCGATAACATCCTCGCTCAGCATGTTCTGTATTTGTCTCCTCAATTCCTCCTCAAGATGAACCGGTATCCTGCGGGGCCCGTGAGGTCGAAATGTTCCGGTTGTTGGTATTTCATGGGCAATCCAGTTGCAAAATCCGTACGGATCATCGTCAGTCGTAAATACTTCCGCGTATTTCTCGACCGTGGACTGGAGCAGGGGGGCTGTGCAACTGGGGGTTTTAACCTTGCGTACTTGGTTGACGCTATCCTTTCGCTGTCCTATGAGCGTCAGGGAGCCATACTTGGTTGACAACTTCTTGAGCTTCAAGTCAATCACGGCATCTGTTGCAGCGAGGAAATCGGCTCCGAGTATCGTTTGCCTGGTTTCTGGGGACACAATGAAACGGTGCTTTACGATATGGCCGCCGATACGTACCCCACATTCTTTCACACCGTCAACCAGTAGACTATGACCTCCAACCGTCTTGATCATCATGGATGTCGGTTCTAGGTTTTGCTTTTCGGCACGAGCAATCAACGAAATAGCTGCCCCTGTATCGACTAAACACTGTTCTACTTCTCCATCAACTTCAACCCTTGTATGTACGGCCCCCTTCTCAATCGCTCCCATTACTAGTCGACCCGCCCAACAAAAAGAACAATCACGAAACACTTTATTTTTAGACCTCTGAGACCGCCGGATTGGGCAATCCTTCTTCCAATGTCCTTTTTTTCCACAGATGAAGCAGCCTCCTGGTTGATCGTTCTTCCGTGCTGCTGTTTTCAGGGCAGCTACATCCGCTGCGAGTTGCTCCATTGCCTTCTGCATTACCTCCAATGTCTTCTTGTCCGTATTGCTGTTTGAATCCACTGAGGCCACGGACATTACTGCCAACTCCCGTGTCACCTTCGCCAGATCGTCAAGGTCCATCGGCCGGGCGACATGGGCAATACGGACTTGGTCGCGAACCTCCATCGGGAGACCTTCAATAAACTGCTCCGTTAACAACTGCCGTCGTGATTCTTGATCCAATCCTGGCAGAGCCCTGTCCAGCAAACCTTGCAGAGTGGTGGCAAACACGGACGGGTCCGCTCCTTGTCCAAGCCTGGCCGCCTTGAACCGCCGCATGGCCTCCTGGCGGTCGGCCGGGCTGTCAAACGCAGCCACCAGCGTCTCCTTCGCAGCGGCCCACTCCATCTTCGCAGGGCCTCTTCGCGCTGCGTCCAGCACCGCCTTCGCCCTGCCCTTCACCAGCGTCCGCAGGGCAGCCAGCTTCCCACGGTCGGTCTTGACTCCGACCACTTCGGCCACGTCCTCCAAGTCCTCCAGGAACGTCCGGACGTCTCCATCTTCGAACGGCTGTGGCCAGGGAATCTTCATCCTCGCGTTCGTCACGGCACCAATTGTTGTGTCCGCAAAAGACGCTTGGCCAACAAGTTGGTTTATTGCGCAAACTTCCGTATAGGTCATGTCAAAAACTAAACCACAAACGTGTACACTCATTTGCACGACGGACATGCACTCACATACATTGGGTGACAGTACGTGGTCATTCGCCTCGGTGAAAGTTCTCACACATCATGTACACACTGTTTCGATAGTCTCTTCTTGTCCGTCGTGTTCGGGGCTTGTCCTTTTGCTCCTGAATGTCCCCAGTGGGTAATACACTGCTTGTGAGTAGTATACTACTCACAACGAAACTGTCTGTTATACAACACAATCACCAGAGAACGTGCGACCTGACTAAATGGTCAACTGGTCGAGTATTCCTGGGGCTTCTGAATACGCGCTGGAGAAATACCACATTGTTCATGCGACCATACCACTCCATGTTAGTTGGTGAGGACAACGACGGTCAAACAGCACAAGTCTGCTAATAACTTCGTGGCGAACATATCACATTTCCAAACCATAAAGCAAAAGAGAACATGTACAAACGTCACATACCCTTTGTGTCGGCTATCCCATCCGCCCAGAGAAGTGCCATGAAGCTATGATATGTTATTGTGTACGCTGATCGGTCAGACTTCGTGTTTCCTACCATACCTAGACCTTGATCGCTTTACACGCATGTTTGAACATGGCATGCATTAGCTGCCTTTCCCACGCGCCTCCCCTCGATCCAACGACCGTCTTTGTTCTATGCTCGTTAATCTACCCTTCTGTTTTAGCCTTGCATGACGCCGGACCCCCACCCGTTCACATTTTGAAGCGTCACCTTGCTGACCGCCCGGTTTTTCATATTGGTTGATGGCTACACCTCGAGGTCCGCCACTTTAAGTATCTACGTCTGTGACCGTGTGCAGAATGAAATTTTTCGTTGGTGGATTCCCTCTTGTGAGCCCCAACATTCCCGTCTTGTATTGGCTGTCACTTGCACCCGGCAATCTCCGGTAGTGTTGTACAATTGCTGGCTGCTTGAGTTGAATTGTTCACACCTGACTTGCCTTAATTTTTGCAGACTTTGGATCCCTCTTTGTTTTGACTGTCTTCTGGAGCTGCTTCCTTACGAGGCACTAAATCGCTAGACGACAGCCGGGTACACTCTTCCTTTCAATGACAACCGGACATTTTTCGACACCACAGGTGACACCGGCTGGAAAAGGTAGCGTGTCTTTACCATTCCCGTTGATATCTCACTGGCAATATTTCAAGCTAACGAGAAAGTGTCAACCAAGTATGTGAAACTGTCCACAATCTCAAGCGAACTGCTTGAAATAAAGAAAGTGGGGGTTGGAACACCTCAGTTTTAAAGAGCCTTGCACTATGAGGGTAAGAAGTGCGTTCCCTACAAGCCAGCCCGGCCACTCACCCTGTTCAGTTTTACCCCGCCTGCGTGGGAGATGTACAGTGACCATAACGACTTCAAATTTCTATTGAACTACCCAGAAAACGTTAAGAACAATCGAACCTAAAACATCATTCACAACATAAGACTACGACCGTCAGTTGCTTGTATAAATGTCGTCGTCCAGAGATCCGTCGCAGGGTAGGCGTGTTCAAAGCACCCGAGACGGAGAATCCCGTCTTTTCCTCCTGAGTCTGCCTTAGATTGAGTTTAATAAGCAGATTTTACATTGCTGTCCACTAACACACCTAAGAACCTTGTGATAAGGAGCTTGAACCTCCTGTTAGGTGAGGATGACCTTCTCTGTAAGACGCATCCATCTCCAGAAAAATGGTCGAATTAGCGGAGCTGTGTATGGAGACGTACCTACAATTGGATGGCCATGTCCGCCTGCAGAAGATAGGAACACCGATGGACTCACCTATATTCGGATTGTTTGCAGATATTGTAATTAGATACTTCGAATTCAAAGACTTTCAGATATTCAAACCTAAAGCGTAGCTTCGATGTGTAGATGATATATCCGCAATTTTATCTCGGATCCTGTTGGCCCAGTCCCATAGTTGTCTATATAATACAACAGGTGGAATAACGTTTAAACGCGGAGAGAAAAATTGACACCAACCGTTCCTCTATGTGTCGGTTAGAAGACCTGATGGCAAAAGTGGAACTAATGTCCACCATAAGCCGATAACTAATCTCGTCATCACGTTCGACAGCAACCGCCCAACCTGCCACCATAAAAACTGCGTGCGAACATTGTTTCGACACGCAGACACGTACTGTCGCTCACCCCAACTCGAAATACAAGAATGAAAACACTTGCACAAAGTGTTCATTTTCAGTGGGCACCTCTCTTAGTTTCACAAAGGCAACTATCAGAGCTCACAGAAGCTGACCATGCAGAACACGAGGCGCGAATGAGTGCCATACATTTCCAACACACTTGAGGCAACAAGAATGACACTCTAATCTCTGGACATCCAAATATCACACAAGCAGAACTCAACGCTCCGTCCAGCCTTTTCGAAAGTCAAGGATCATGTGGTGTACGTGGTTCCGTGTGTCGGGCATAAACTACGGGTAAACAGTTGCGCACATGCGTCCACGAACACAAATTAACAACGCCGACTCTACACCGCAACCCCGACATCAGTGTGCGGCTGCAGGTCAGGAAGTAAATATGGACCACGCGAAAGTGGTCGCGCGGACAAAAGTGAAAGAGGAACGTATCGTACTGAGGGCGGAACTCAGTTGACAAGTGGATATGGACAGTTACTACGACAGCAAAGTCAACGGTGAAACGAACGACAAGCGAAGACAGGTCGGCAGGTGAGCACAGTGAGTGGCGGAAAAATCTCATTCAGGCATGCATTTATTTGTTTGACAACAAATCTTGGTGTGGATTTGAGAAGTTAAAATGTATCCCTCACTACCAAGTGTGCGCCACTTTAGTATTATATATACATATATATATATACTTAGCGTTCGCGCAGTAGTTTGCGTTTCCTAATGCTCACAGTTTGTCGCAACTTTTGCCTTTCTCAAGTTTGCCTGTACACCTGATGTTTAAAACATGTGAATCGAGAATACACTGGTTATCGAAGGTTGCTGTCCGTGCGTCCACTCTCCACCCCGTGTTGTCTGTGCCGATTTTTGGGGGGCTACGGAGCTAACGGAATCAACTATCCACTCCAGCGTATTATCGCATTTATCTGTCCCCACGACTGCCTCCACTGTGGACTCAAAATCCTTTCAGAGCAGCACGACGGACAGAATTCACTGGAAATAACTCCATCCAATGTGGTGAAACACCAAACCAGCCTATCTCCACGAATTACCGTGAGTCAGTTCAATTTTAATTCGACCACATTTTAGCTTCGAGTTCGTACATGACCTGTATAGTGTTTAGACCCACTATATACATGTATGTGGTGTACATATTTTCAAGGAAAAGACGAACAACATACAACTTTCCGAAATGCCGACATATATATAACAGGAAAACGCCGCATGAGCAGTTATTACAGCAGCAGATTGAAGAAAATAATAACACTGAGATTCGGCAATTCAACACGTATAAAAATATGCTGCGTACTTCTAACTGTTTTTAACTGAGATGATCATACTTAAGATTATCATTTGTAGCAATATATCATACAAGCGAACCCAATTAAAACCGCTTACTTTCAACATGTCAGCAGGATTTGCTATAGCATTTGAGAAACCCCCCGCGAACATGGCGCACACCACATCCATAACTAAAGTCTCGTCTGATTCACGAAATCACCATAAATAAAGTCATCAAACCCATAGGATCAGCAACCAGCATCCTTTTCATGTGATTGTAAAGACCAAATTTGATGGTCCCATAAATGCACTGTCGGATTATAGCGGCGGTTAGTCTAAAACAAAACGCAGTAATTTTTGTACTTCAGGTATGCTCACCCTTGGTATAAAGAACGAGCGCCCTCTATCCGACCAACAGTGGCAATGCAGTGCAACATGCCACGATATGGCCCCCCAACGAACTTGGCCGCTGAACCGCTGATCATCTCTCCTTGAATCTGCAGTCTCGTTTTTGAGGTATCGATTGGAAAGGTACCTGTTAAAAATGATTCTATAGAACAACAACAGACATGTTTCGGCAAATATTGACGCTATACCACCATACACGAAGGGCCTCCAACCTAAAGCCTTGGGTTCAGCCGATCCCGACATGGAAAACTGCCATCTGAGACTACGGCGGCGCGCGCTCAGCACACGAGAACGAAGGTCGACTCAAGGTCATCGAATAACTGATTTCAAATGGTATTCAATAGATTTGTGGAGAGATTAAACCAAGGCTTTTTCGCGTCCATTTTGAGTGAAATACGGCGCAGCAATCCAGTAAGCAACTGGCTGTTACTTCACAGCCGGAAACCAGAAGTTGGAAGCAAGCTGTGGGTAGGTTCAGATGACTTTCAATGGTTCATTGAGCGGTGGACAAAATTAGAAAGCAACAGCTCTTGATGGTTCTGGTTACGCATAATAAGAACCTCAGAGAGGTGACTACGCGTCGCAGCGTTTCTTCATTCAATGAATTAAAAACGATTGCATGCCCACCCTTACGATATACGTACACCCATATGTGAGCGGGTAAGCATGGTTAAGTACCAATTCAGTAACGGACAAACACATGTGGATATGTGCAGTATGGTCCACTAGAACTCAAACCAAGAACCGAAGTAGCAATCCGAGAGGATTTTGAAAACAGCCACGTTCGTAGCGTTCACGAAATGTTCTGACAAAGTTCCAGACTTTACCGATGAGTTGCGCTTAAGCTTGGGTCTGTTTTATTGACTGTTTGGGTTCAGCAAGTACCCCCAAGGTGAGCTACTGCCTGCTGTAACGAACAGGAATTAGCATGGATCGGCTGGGAGCTACAGAACTGGGCATCTCAATATTGGATCGCCTTTCTGTTTACGGTGTTCGAGAGAGGAGCGACAGTTCATGAAGCCATTCGGAGAGGGTTTGGCACTCAACCACGAACTGTTTCTGTCAGAGACACCTCGATGGTTGTTAATGTAAGTTTAATTCTCAGTTATTGAGGGTACCAAGCAAGGACCTCCTACTGGAAGTGATGGATTATAACGGTGATTTACAGCTTTTTGGAACACGATCGCTCGAATTTCTCAAACATACGCCTCGGAAGGGCTGGTGCGCTATTCCCTACCCTATCGTTCGTTTAATTAACGGTAAAACTCGGGAGGTTATGCAGTGCAACAGTGCCAAGGCTCTTTTCTTTGCCTGTGAGTTTGAACAGTATTCCGGCAAGTCAGTAAGGGAAGCTGTGCTTACATTCATCATTTTCTACTCGTCGCCACCGAACTCGATGAGGTTTGCTTCAGACCGCTGGCAAAGAGCGCTGCCATTAGCCTGCAAGGGCGTTAGGGTCAGATTTATCACAGGCGGAATGCCAATGTCATCAGCAGCATCAGTAAATGGCACTAAGATAGATGATACTTCACATGGCAGGTCAGCGATGAAGATGGAGAAAAGTAATGGCTCCAGGACGGAGCCCTATGGGACTCCGCTGGGGCTGAGTCCAATTTAGGATAGTAGGGGGATCACCTGAACATAATAGAGACTGTCTGATAGACAAGGTTTGAGCCGACGTATAAGACGGTCTCTGACACCACAACGGTTGGGCTAGTTAAGAAAAATGAATGAATTCACGCTCTCAAAATCCTTGGTGAAGGCATGACGACCCTCTGTCTACTACTGGCAGCAGAGGTCAGCTTGCCTACAGTTACCAGCAAAGTCCTATTGCGTGGGCGGCCACGGAGAAAGCCATGCTGGTGAACGCAGAAGAAAGCTAGTGACAATAGATAGATGGCTAACGAGTCATGGACTGAACCTTTGAGGATCTTAGACACACAGGACTGGAGAGCAATCGGATGGAAGTGATATTTGCTAATTTCCATCCTTCGGACACTCTTCTAATAGCAATAGGCCGTGTAAACGAGGTACGTGAAGAGACACCTAACTGTGAAGCCCCATGAGCAAGTACTATAAAGTCTGGTCCAGGAGATTAGAACTTAACCTTCCGAAGACTCAGTAGCACAACAATCTCTATGGTATTAACCACGAGAATTCTATCGGAAATGTCGACATTCTTTACCAGGGAATAGTTCGGCATGCTATCTGTAAACACAATATTGTATAATTCAGTTAGGACTCCAGGAGTTCGGCCGCCTGAACTCGCAGACCCTTACCGGCCGGTTAGCTGTGACACACCAGCTTTGAATTAACGAATTTCTCAAACAATTTCGTACGGACTTTCCGGATCACTGATTGAGCCCTCGGTTAAGCGCAGTTGGAGGTCCAGTCGGCCATTTCTGACTAGTTTTGACTAGTTCTGAATGGTGTTCAGCGACTGGCTCCGCAAATGGTATTGAGGTGGCCGCACATTTCATCAACGGACAATGATGAGTAACGATGATTCCGTGAAGCATCAACAAGGTATGAGTTAATCGCATCCACCTTAGACCTTGGAAAGTTTCTTTTGAGAACGGTAGCCTTGGGGTTAACTGCGGTGCTACAGACGAAGCTGAAAGTTATTGTTGCTTGATCGCTCAAGTCGAACCGGACATTCAGTTTTATATCATTGATTCCTCACTAGCAAGGGTATAACCTGAACTGGAACTGGCGTGGTCGTTGCACTATCTCGTATATCCTGTTACGTGTTCATCGGCGCTTACAACTCCCATTGCGATCAGAAATATTATGGGGACTGCAGCGACGAAGCTTTCGTACGAAAGAGGTTGTAGGTCTACTCGCGGCAGGTCAGAGTCGTCCATTAGTGGGGTAAGTTGGTGGATCAGAGGAGAGACGGTTGAGCACAGACATGACTGTCCTGTTGAGTTCACGTTAGAAGCAGGGAGACCGATGGATTACGGCAGCCAACAACTGGCTATGGAGCTCTGGATTGATTCTGGAATAGCAGTAAGCGTCGTGTAAAGCAGGGTGGTAACCCGAGGGAGATGCGGACATAGACAGTCTGCTTACTGGTAGTCACAATCTTATAAATAAGAACGGGGCTGTGACCATGTTGTCCTCGGTTTGATCGACATAAAGAAGACTTTCCTGTGGCCAGTCTTTTTTCTTTGTTCGTACGTTAACCTGGGGAAGCTAGGTTGGCTGCGAAGTTACGAACTAGCCGTGTACACTCCGCAGTCCACTATCTACTATCGTTGACCGTTGTTCTGTTATTCGCCGTTTCATTAACCGATATCCTCTTGTTTGTTTACGCGCTCGTAGGCTGTAAATCTAGTCACAACAGTCCTCAATTCGAACTCCGAGGAACTCCGGGTGAGTTGTTGCTTGCTAATGTAATCCTCATGTCCTCCAACCGCTCCGGTAACACCTCTGAAAATATTGCTTCGATGTGTCTCACTCTCAAACTGGAGCCTTGGGGCAGTCGGTAAAGGATGCCGGCACAACTGTTTTTCCATTGCGCTCTTGCTACATTCGAAATCCATTGTCTGGTGGCATTGCAGTCTCTTTCGATCGGCTTTTAAAATCCGTTTCGATGGTTATCCCATTTCACAGATTTGGTCTGAGAGTTATTCTTCCAGGTAGAGTGTTCCGTGGTCGTGAGATAGAGAACACTCCGGAAGCAGTTCATTGAAGCAGACTGTCTACATTTAAGATGCTAATATGCCTTAGATTGACCTCCACAAGTCCAAAGTGACACGACTATTTTCGAAGAGGTACAAAAACGCGACACCCCCACGGTGTGTTGCATAAAGAGCCCAAATTACAGAATTAAATTTTGTGAGGCTTTAAATTCATAAACGGTGAAACGGGATAGAAACCAGCAATTCGGTTGTTTAGTCGCAAGGCGAGCGGCCAGTTCATGGAATAACTTGGTGCAAATACTGTGAGGGCCTGGAGAAAGAATGCATCCGATTTTCGGACAAATATCCATTGGGATAACCCGTTTCTTAATTTGTGTCAATCGAGCATCAGGACATCAGGAGACGCTGGTCTTCACCAATATCTGTGCTCTAAATTGAACTTTAAGCAGCTACCCAGTTAAAAGGCAGTACCAGTGTTCTGTATCACTTACACGAAACCCTGTGACCGTCAGATACAGAACTCAAAAGCCATTTAGTTACTTCTGTCACACAAAATCGTCTGTTTGAGCTCCAGCAAGCTACATGCTTTTTGCTATGTAAGAGGCGATTCGAAATCCTCAGTCGATTGCTGCAACACGACGAAATTATCATTGGTTATTTCGTTTTTCTACGATGGAACACTGACGGTTTCCGTGAAATCACTTAAATTTATTTCGAATGGAAACCGAAAACAACTCCCTGGGAACAGTGTGCATGAAGTCAAATCATCTTACAGAAGTCATGAATCCCAATTGGTGGTCATTTCTTCAGGTCTCTATGACCCTGTCAGTCATCCACTCAACGTTGAGGTAATTGTAGCAGTAGCTCATGCCTTAGCAGCATTACTTGCCACTCGCATCAAGTCTGTCTTTGAGGCCCGCCCTCATTCTGGGATTAAATCCTATGTTCAGCCGGCCAGACGAAGTATTGAAAACGAGTGTCCCCAAATCTCTGTCAATAAATATAGAACGAAGGGCGTATCATGACAGTGGTGACTGAGGTTAGGGTTGTGGTAAGTATGTAGTATTTTGGACTGTCTGACGCTGAATTGCAGAAAGTTGATCTGAGACTGGGAAAATGGGATGTTCGAATGGCTTTGCAGAGGGGCCGAGTCCTCGGTGGTTTCGGCGTTGCACCAAAGTCTGACGTCATCTGCCAATAGAAACGGCTGAGAAGAACATGAAGAAGTTATTTTGTTTATATGGACTAGAACGAAGAGGCTTTAAGATCAAGCCTCAGAAAAGTCCATGGTTGCTTCGTTATGAATCAGAGGAGAAAAATTGACCCGAATTCTGTAACAGCAGTCGGCGGGAGGAGAGTACGACAACCGAAGCGAGTCGTCGTATAAACCATCATTGTTTAACTCATCGACTGGTGTAGTATAGTGTACTCAATTGTGCGCTTTAGCAGAATCGACCTGCAAAGTGTCCCTTCCAACGTTCCGATCGCCTGACCGCGTATGATGGCTACTGGCCAACACGAAGTTTGTTAAACATGACAACTTTCTACAAGGCGGTGTTGAATACTAAAATGCAGGTTCTCGGCGTTGTCAGGCCTTCGAGAGATTCTTCTGGGAGATGTCCTAGTTTGACGTATCCTCAACCAGTTGTAAATCACATACGCAGAAGCAGCATGGACAGAATGGGTGACCGGTTGACTCGTTTTGTTCGGCAGGATGGGGTAGTAGCGGAACTTGATCACCGTGGTGCGCCACTCGATGAACAAAGCTCGCCGTCCAGAGCTGCTTGCACCCTTACAATGATCTTTCAGCCAGAAACGCTTGGGTCCACCTACAGACTGTACGTTACATTTCCGCTTTTCGTACCCTCCAATGCAATTAATACACGGGTTTGAAGCTACCTAGTTAGGCTTGTCTCATTGGCTTGAGAACATATGGGTCCATGTTCACCAGAAAGAAAGGTATTGGAAAACGAATATGACAATGCTCCTGAGGAGTACAGAAAGTACCAAGTTCATGGTTCGCCTAGAAATGCTCTGAAACGGTTTGTGGAAGCTGGCTTAACAACCTTAAAAGAGAAATTCGTTCCGGTGGCTAAAAACTGTGTAATAAAAGGGTTGCCATCTGAGTCAATTCTCAATAGAGTTTATAAAGCCTCGTTCCGTGTTCCTGCTGACGGTTACCTGCTGCTACGAGAAAGGTATGTTCCACGAGGCTTAAGCTACGAATGGGTCGAACGTTAATAACTCACTGCAAAATCACCGAAATTCAAGCGGATATAGGTCAAAATATTTAAGTTGATATCCGTATGCCAACTTTTAGAAATAAGAATAGTTCTATAGCCGTGCACTGAACACAATCGGCAGCAAGTGTTTTTCTTCTCAATCGTGACGATCATGTAACAGACTGAGTATTAACCCCGCAAATTAGAAATTTACGTTCGGTAATGCGGCGGCATGTTCAGTTAACCAACCTTTTGAGAGCTGCCATTTGGTGAAATACGAAAAATACGTTAGACGATATCTACATGCTCAAGTCTCCCTTCAGAACACTTTTCTGAAGGTCTACTTCGCCAATCGCACTATAAATCACCGGGACTTTGTCCATATCCTCACCTTTTGACAAGTGTGTACAACTGCTGTCATTCAAATGGAGGCCGTAACGGTTTGACCACCGCCATATGACTTCTTGATCAATCTGTTGTGGACAAGGACCAATGATGTAGAGACCTTGTTTATTTGTTACCGACTTCGTTTGAGGGCAGATGTTTGTCTGAAACTGTCTTTTATGGACATTTGAGTTCACTTAGACGTTTGTATGAACGGATAGTGTTGCTGGTGGTTATCCTGAGCACTCGAACGTGAGAGCCACGCCGCGCTCTAGTCTTCCGCCTCGCGGTGTTGCTAGTTTGGCCTACCGCTCGCAATTCCACACGTCGGCTTCAGATATCAGCAATATGCCCCTCCATTACTCACTGCAGTATTATCGAGAGTTCGTCTTGGTTCGTCTGACACGACAATAGCGTTACACATTTCCAGGTCATCAGCATGGAGAAGAACCTCACCAAGAAACTTACGGAGGAGCACTGATGAATATTAGAGGACCAAACACTGGCCACCGCCAAACTCCCGAAGAAATCGAGGGAGGAGACGCAAAATATGCCTTAAAATTCTTGCTACCAATGAATGGGGTAAATCATCTAAAAAAACTCTCTCCGAATGTCACTAACCTTTGGCTCGTTTCCGAGATGATAATACTGGAGGCCATCGTAATGTTTTATGAAATCGGAAACGGTAAAACCTCAAGGGATGACACTGACTCTCGGCTCCGTTGAACGGTCAGTGGATATATGCGTGTCTGTTAATCATCACCCGTAGGGAAGGAGCCCTTGCTCAGCAGGAAAAAAATAATTTCCTGAAAAGTAGTCAAGGATGACCCCTCTAACATGACCTCCATTATCTTTCATAGTGCGTTATTAAGGTTGACTGCCTTTCAAGCGACAGGGTGCTGCCCACAATCAACCTTGGAGGTAATCGCGAACCTACAGAACGCGGCTTCGGAGTGTCCGCCTGAACAGTTCGCGAAGATTTGCCGCAAGATCAGCTGCCGCTTTATTAAGAATCCAGGGACGTATCTTGTCAGGACCCATCTCATTATGAGAGCTGACTTTGAACAAAAGGTTTTCAATTTCAAGCATAGAAAATTTAGTCGCAAGGAATGGTCTCCTTTAGTTTCCTAGGCATACGGTTGGTTGCCACTTTAAGGACGGCTCAATGCAAACCACCGAATAGTACTCCTGAATATGCAAACACCAATTAGAGGGTCCACATCAACCATTCCGTGGAGTAGTCGTGGAGGAGGACCTGAGAACATATTTTAGTATCACCCGACACCTGTGTATAAATAAGGACATTTTGGTCATGTGCTTTCACAGCGAGACTTTTCTTGAACGAGATTGATGTCCCCATGCACATCCCGCTTGTGTTTATTTTGAACGGAGTAGAAAGCATTCAAACCCTGAGTTCCCTAGGAGTTCGTGCTTCATGAATAACTGGGGCGGTAATCAAGGAGACGACTTATTCTATGTGGGGAAGTTAGGCGAAAAGATAAGCACACACTTTGAGCAGCGACAACAAATATCTCCTCTTTTGGACAGCGGTTTAGAATCTAAAGGAAGTTTTGTTCCACCCGTTCATTTCCGGAGAGGCTTTTCACCCCTTCTCACTTGTCAGCTGAGAATAAAAACCAATGTTAGTTTGTGTATTTGTTTGTTTCGTTTAAAGGATGCACAGTGCGGCCGCGAACGCGCTGGCCGTTTGGGGTTAGTAAGTCACCAACGTACTCATAGTACACCGCCGGCGAGGAGGCGACGAGTAGGTTGGGCCCAGGTAGGTAATATCAGTGGATTCATTATACTTCTGTTAATGATTGCGTCGACCAACATCCTGGTCGTTAACAATTAATCCGCTTCTCTTTTTATAAACGTGAGTGTCTGTGGTCTACTACTCATTCTTTTCTTCGGCTTTATTGGTGTGTTGTATGATGAATGGTCTGCCTGACTTTTCATAGTTCAATGAGCATTTTGCTTTTCATCCTTATCTCCTCTGGGATGCACTAATCTGCACTATTTTGCTGCAGCGTTTCTTGTGTTACATTTCACAAATCTTTCTTCCTAGTTTAGAGCTCGTCATTACAGAGTCTCTCCGTTTAGTCTCCGAGAGATAGGAGTTCCCTTTCCTTATTAGCCAATCAACTGGATAACCAACATTGTCCGGCTGGACAGAAAGGCCCCACCGGCACACCGCTCGGTCTTATTCCTTCGGGTTTACACCGGATATGTAGTGTGTGGGCGAAACTGCAAGTGGTGCAGCGCAGGCCAACCGCAGTAATGGATAAGCGTAAGCCTCCTTTGGCTTCGGTCACTGTAACGGGCTAATCCAAATCGGATGCCGCCAACCGTAAGGGATTCACAGCACTGAGGGTGAATTCTACGCTAAGACGCTGTATTCTCCTGTCACTGTCGCAGGCAACGCATGTAAAGGTACTTCACGCTTCGAGGCCAAAAGGTTGGCGGTATACTAGAGGGTAAAACATAGGTGGTATTGAATCGTTCACTAACGATTCAAGTTCACACCGAGTTACGCGTAATCTGTTGGTCCGGTAGATGCCTCTCAATATTCAACGACAGAAGTAATCTATCCTCGAAACGGTTAATGAGAAGGCGCTCATAATTACTAGATTTAATACGGTACTAATTGAATCAATGTACAAGGAAATTGTCTCTCACCTCGATAGTGAAAACCCTCAGAAATCAAAGAAAGAAAGTGCCCGCACAACAAATTGGCAACCAGGCACCGATCAACAATGGTGGACGATAAAACGGGTTGAGCTCACTCAAACAAATAGTCATTGGTTCGGTCAGAGCAAAACGACTGTTCATGCATCGAGAAATGACGGGAATCATGTTATTCAAGAAAAAATGTGGAAGAAAAATGTCTGATTTCGGTATTTGGATGTGTACATGGATCGGACTAAATAGGGGTAAGGGAAACGGTCAAAGTGGGTGGTGTAAGAACAAGGATGAGTAATGTATCTCATTTGGGGAGGAGAGTAAAGTGTATGGCCTCCTTCCAACATCAAACAAACCTCAGCAATTTCAAAACAACGCAACAAACCTTGACAAAATCAACAAGTGGCCTGGAATGAGAAGGAACATAGAGATCCTCATACCGAATTGGCGATGGGCGCAAAATTTCAAACAACTAGATGAGCTGTGTCAGTTAAATAAAATTTCGTGCGGGATCGCAGTAATAACGCGCCCCCAGCTACTGATACGCATGTTGAGGGCATAGATCCGATACCATCCTGACCTATTCTGTTTGTTTGTTTAAATGTGTGGTTAAAGCTCGCTGAGCTGACAAACATCGTTTTGAGGCACTGTGCAGTATTGTCCACCAGACCAAAAGTCGGAACATTTAGGATTAATTCATGAGCTTAGCAAGCTGCGCACAAAATTAGAATCTAACAGCACCTCATAGCGATCCCTAGAAGAACCATCACGAGGTACTAGGCCAGTCAGTTTAGTTCAATTTAGTGTTCGTGATAACGCAGACTGAGCAGGGAATGGTGCACTTTCTAAGACCAGTAAGCTTCTAAGGATTCTCAGTACCGTGGAGGTTGGAACAGAATGTATCTACATAATCGCGAGCATTACCAAATATAACATGCTAGATTGTTCAAACCATCGGCACACAACCACCTTGTGTCTACCACCGGCACGAACCAGTTTATCCGCCTGAAAAAAAATCTAAAGCTTCGATGGATCAAATGTATAATATGGTCTTGCTTGCAACGACAACCGTTTGTACACTGATTGCAACATGCAGGCCAGCCGACTCTACTGTGGATGCCCGTGACTTCGCGGACCAACCTTCGGGCAATGTGGACGCACCAGGGGTCAGCGCTCTTCCAAAGTAGGGGTTCGAACAACAGTTCTGAAAGGAGAAACAATACAAACAAACATGAGCTGAAGGCTCAGTAAGCCATGCACACGACTTACACAAACGAAAGCTAAAACGGCACCGACAACACAGAAGCACGCTTCTCAACACAACTCAAATTCAATTCGTGCGCGCCCGCTGGTTTTGGTTTCGCGTTACATGATGGACCTTCAAACTAACCGCGGAAGTAAAACGAAACAATACCAAAGTTGATCAGAGGCGAAAATGTGTTCAAACTGAGCCCACAAAAAAATAAACCTGACAGAAATGAATCTCGAATGTCTGTTGGGGCCCTGTCACACTACCTGACAATGCTGCGTTTTGCGCGTGCATGTTCCAACTACTGGTTATGCGGAGAATTCATCTCAGTCGATGTAACAACCTGCATTTATTTCCCCTCGAGGTCTTCATCAAGGATATACACATTTTTGTAAAGTTTGAACAGAGATTCCGCCTCATTTCCGAAGACACTTCATTTGATGTTTGAAATTTTCATAAGGTACCTGGCAACACCGGACTTCACGTTATTTCCAGAGCTATGCTCAGCTTACTGGTAACATCTGTCGAGAGGATGACTCTAGATTAATTGCGCCTGTGACACAGCGATTGTCTTGAATCTTGGTCCCGATCGGCAACCGATGTCACCCTGACAGGGGACGGTCTCAAAGGCGAGGTTACTCGAGGTTCTCGAGTCACCACTTGGGCAAGATGACTGCACCCTGCCAACTTAGGATGTTGTCTGCTACTACATTCAACAACCATCAAGGAAGAGTAGAGTACGAAAATGTAGTCAAGATTGACTTGAAGGCCTGAGAAGACATCTCGCTCCAGTTCTTGAACAGGATTCCGCGGAAAAGACCTCCGATGAATTTCCTAATCCTGTTCAAATCGAAGACAAACTGCTCGTAGATTATTAATATTGAACACCACCTCCATCTGAGTCTGTGGAGGATTGGGACGTTTCTGTCTAGAATCGTGCCTATTCATCTGTCTAGAATCGTGCCTATTCTCCACAATAATTAAACCAGTAAAATCGACTAATGGACAACGACGTTTATTGCTAGGGGACCGGGAAAACAAAGCGCGACAGACCAGTGACTAGCGTGAGTGAGTGTTGACCGTAAGTGGCAATGGGTGTGCCGTTAGCAGCACGAAGTATAAGTAAGGAAGAGAGAGTCACCTCGCCGGATCGTGGAGAAATCACACTGACTTCCCCCCGGTATCGACCAGGAACGTGATTCCCGAGCTTAAATCATTAATAAGAAAGAGGCAGGTGTTAAGGAGGACGCAGGCCGCGTTTGTCGTCACTACGGGCCGGCTTGGAAGTTGCCCTGATTGAAGTGTTTTCAAGGGACGTCGCAACGCTTCGCCCGATTGCCTAACTGGTTGTGGTACCAGAACAAGTCGCTAGATGCCTGAGGTTTACGTAGGGACTTACTCCGATGTCGACGCGAATGGAACGTTTCCTAAGACGGACGAAATCCCGCCGAAGAGCCGCTATCTCCGCCCACACCGTGCGCCAATCATCTGGTAGCGGACGAGGTGAGTGCTGTGAAGCTTAAAAGTTTGAGATCTCAGGAACCTTCGCCGTACGACTCGTTACCTCTGTACTAGAGACAGGGATGATGGTGCAAAAACGGTCCTGAATTTCATCTGCGAGTTGTGTTGCGTCTAACAAGAGCAGGGACTTCGCTGCTATGACAATAGCTTGTATGTTGGCCGAAAGACGTTGAATCCACAACTCCTTAAGGAATTTCTTATTCATGGACGAGGGGACCAGCAACTGTTGTATTTGAGGCGACAGGTCAGACGGTCGCTTGCCCCCCAGCTGCAGATCTCTGAAGAGCTGTTGTAGCCGTGACAGTGTGATCCGTTCGATAACGGCATCCTTGAGGGCTTCATATCTATGTTCGGCGGGTAAATTCAGCAGGAGGTCACGCACTTGCGTCGTGACATCCTTGGGAAACCTGACCAAAAGTGGGCTAAATTTAGCCTGATCTGCCGTAACGCGCTGGTTGTAGAACTCCTCCTCTAAGTACACAAACCGCAAAGCGGGCTCCATATTCAAGAACTGTGGAACAGTAATTGTGACTGCTCTAACCATCAGCTTCTCTTCCGAGTCCACTGCGAATAAAGCAGTAATTTATACATATATATGCTAAAAGAACCGTCGAAAATTCATGTATATACATATGAACGAATGAAAATATTAAGTAACCTCCCAATATTCAAAATGGTTTACCGGTATTAATAAATGTCGGGTTCACTAGTCTGTTGCCGTGGCCCGGGGGAATACTGAAAGGCTTTCACTCATCATGAGCCCGAGTGGTTTAATAACTCCTAACGGACGTTTCTGTCTAGAATCGTGTCTATTCTCCACAATAATTAAACCAGAAAAACCGACTGATGGACAACGACGTTTATTGCTAGGAGACCGGGAAAACAAGCTGTAGGCAAAGCACAACAGAGACAAAGCGCGACAGACCAGTGGCTAGCGACCGGAAATCGTAATCGTAAATGTCACCTTGGGCGGTCGAACAAACGAGAAAATACAGATATGCAATCAAATAATGTCAATAGTATCAAGAGTCAGAATAAATAGCAAAATTGCTGAAACACGTGGCAAATCAAGTATCTCTACAAATTCTTTGGCGGCATACAATTCATCTTCTTGAATAATGTCCTCAATCACCCGGGAAGCCTACGCCCATGCGCTAATCCGACGGGGTGAACGCTTTCTGCGGCATTCAAAATACGGTGAAGTAGGAAGTTCATAAGCACAATAAACATGAATATCATCAAATCGCTTGTTTTAGTTCGGACTTCTTTATCCGTTTGTCTTTTCAGCAATGGGCCGATTTTTGTTTTCATGTGGTCCATGATGTCACTGTGAGTGATGGAGATCTTCTTCATGCCCCCATTAGTGTCATTTTTGTCTGGCAAATATAGGACAACTACTTCTCAAGTTGCCTTTTCATGTACATGTGTAGTTTGTTGCTTGGACCAGTTGTGGGTGTCGCTGTTATTACTGAATCCCCCAGTTTTGGAAAGTGTTTGACCCCAAGAAATCGTAACAACAATTCAGATCCGAATTTTTGTTTCATCGATTTCTCATGGAGCAGAAAGTGTGGTACATATGAGGGCGCCGCGCCTCAAGCTGCTAGCGCGCGTGTCTGCGTTGAACACTAGTTTTTGATCACCGGGCAACTTCATCTCTCGTCTTAGTCGGGTGAATCTCTGAAACAGTGGATGTGCCTCAAGTGGGTGTGTTGAAGGTGGTAATGAGCATTCAAGTATGGTGGCCGGAAACCACAGTGTTATTATGTAGTAGGTTGATATGGACATAAACCCACCTCCACCCCCACCTCCAACGGGATTGTCAGAAAAGAGTAAGGACGGTAACTGGAACAAGGGGATTAAATTTTGACGATAATTTCAGGAAGAAATCAACGTGGACGGGCATAACTTCAACAGGTGGCTAGTGGTGTTCAGGTGAAAGGCACGAATGCGAGGACAACCAGATCGGCAACTAATACATGACCGCTAGGAATAACATTCATATACGCATATATGTGACGTTCCAATGGGAATACACAGTCTGTACTAACCGTCTTGGTAAGCGCCAGTCATCAACACGCTTCTTGAACATCCCGAGGATGGCAGTCCTGACGAGTTCCGCCAGGAGGGTGGCCCGATCCAGGCAAACTGGGGTAGCGAAACTGCGTTGCGTGCAAATTAAGCAACTACAATTCATACCGTGCTTAACCTTGTATTCTTTTAAGTTGATGGTCCCCACTAGCTTGAGAGAGCTTTGATTAGAGTGGTTCTTCGCAGTTACCATCTTAATTGTGAGAATCATGTCTCCCCGTAGCTGTCCAAAAACCGATGGGGGGGAAAGCATAGGATCTTCAGTGAGTCCGTATAAGAGTACGGGTAGAAGCCTAAAACTCTTCGTTTCACGTCGTTGCATAGATTTCAGGGCGACCGCCTCTTTTCACTTATGGCACGCAGTCGTATGTATGCCCCAAAAACAGGTCCTACGGCAGTACCAAAGGTGTGCGCGGAACATTCTGCCGGACACTTCCCTAGTAGTCAACTAAGCGCTGCCAAATTATCATCAGCATTCTTTTTCAGCGCCAGCCTATCAGCTCTAGGACAGAGGGTTGCCGAGAAACACTGGTAGACAGTTGCCCACCAACCTAGTACTTTTTACCACTCTGGTGTCATTTACATGCAATTTTCAGATAACATGTGCTGAAAAGCAGGATGCTGCCTACCGACCACCGGCGCACGGCGACGCGATCCCGATGTAGGAGGGCAGGGTCGATGGAGAGTGTAGAGTACTTCACACTTTGATATCTTCTACATGCGTGGGTTGAAAAGACCGGCTAACAACTAGTAAGTCGTTTACAAATGATAGGAACAACAAGTGATACAGTATGGATCCTTGCGGGACATCGATAGAAGCCTCAAAAGTGACAGACAGCGTACCGCTGATCCTCACATGATACGCCCCGTCTGATTAGTAATGTTGGGTCCACTTCTATAGCTAGTTGTCAAGACCTATAGCTGGCAGCCTGCTAGTTAAAGTGCAATGATTCACTCTATGAAAAGCCTCAGTAAATTTTAAGAAGGCAACGTCAATTGGGTGGAGCTCTTCCGCAGCTGTGGTCCATGAATAAACATTCATTAGCAAGTTGTTGGTGCGCGAATAACATTTCCGAAATCCGTGCAGATGATTCGTTTAAAGCCCTGTGGATTGAAGCCCTGCCTTCATGCTAACATCTGTCATGCCTTCTAGTGCATTGGAGGTGTATGGATTTGTTGCAACTAGGCGGTAGGTGCTCGCATCCGATCTGTCATCGCCTTTTTAAATAGGCGAGATAACCTCATGCCTCCAAGGACTGGGAGAGGTACCCGGGATATGTGGGTTTCAAAACAGCACCAAACTTGAGGCAGGTAAATCCACAGTGTCTTCCCCAAATAGGACGGGCGGTAGTCCATGGAGGCCTGACGACCTCCCCAGTCAAGGACTGATAAACTTAGCCCTGACATTTACATCCGAGAAACAAGAGATTATGACCGCGGCGGAACAGCTGAGACCTCCCGATTGTCCTACGCCGCTTGGGTCACTGGTGGCGGCTACATGTTGTATGTGGAATACCTCGGCAGTCTCTTGGTTGCCAGCTGACTAACTCATTATTGATGACACGGCTGATTGAGATTTCGCAACGGATGAGACGTACCCATAGAATCGCCAAAAGCAGTTAACAGTAGATTCTAAGAAAGTGAGTTGATGAATACGTTCTTCCGCTCTTGTCGTTGTTATGCGCCGATTTTGTACATTTTAATAGGCATTATATGCGTTCTCTGTGCCGGATAAAAAAAAGCCACCCTACGGAGCGCTCTTCTGTTGTGCGGGGCGCTTTGTATGAGGGTTCACCTGGAGCTTACTTTTACTCTTTCTGAGAAGGAAAAAAAGTACAGCTTTTGTGATCATTGCGTCCAACCTCTCAATGATATATCCACAGCGTTCTTCGAAAGTAGCAAATTTTTTGGTCGGAAGCTACAGCGTTTTCATAGGGGGGTTTCGGGTTAACTGAAGGCAGGCTGAGCGAAAGTTTTAACGGCGATTAGTGCGTTAAGCTCGTACAAAAAGATAATGCCGGAAACCCTCATGAACAACAGCTTCTTATTTAGTTGCACAGGCCAATGGGGAACATTATTCTTCGGCTATTTCTTTCTAACTGTTCAGTGACGATTTTCCTGACTTTCAAGTAATTTCCCAGTTATTCAAGGGGTACTGCTTGGTGAACCGCAACACAATACCGTCTAACTAACTCCCTCCACATTACCGCGAATGTTTCGAAAACCTCTCCTCACAATCAAACTTCCTCTACTGAATTTCGAATACCTCTCATTCAAAAGTACTTCACACAGTGAAAAAGGTTCAGGAAAGGTGAATCCGTGGATAATCACAGTAGCTGCTTGTCTAGCAGGACTCCTCCATAAATTGTACATTTGGACGTTCCGGACGAGTATTTTCAAAGTCTGCGAGTAGAACATACCGTCGCGCTTGCTTTCGAGACATGCGATCGGCACTCCCCTGCCAGACACTGGCTAGCCGGCATTTTACGAGCATGACGTTGAAGTGGCGGCGTGTCTCGAATGTGCGAATTCTGTCATGTACGTGGTAAAAGTGTAACCACGCTCCCTGCTCTTCCCTATCCCTTGCTCCTCACTTCACTTCCTTCCGTTGTGAAGGCTTGCTGCGATAAGTAAACTTCCCCCTTTATGCTGAAATTTGTACGCAGTCAGTGATTTCGGCGGCTACACGGCAGTTTGCACAAAACAAAGTTGGTGCTGCCAATCAAGCATTCAGAACGTTTGCACCGGGATGCCAGAGAGGGGCACCCAGAGCTGCTACTGTCCCACTTGAAGAGGGATTTACGAATATTTTGGGGTCGCTTTTTACTTTAATGCCTGTCTTGATCATCGAGCAATATATATGAGCAAGGAAATAAGAGTGAACGGAAAAAATTCGTCAAAAACCCCCAGTGGTTGTCTAGGTACATGAGATTTGATGCAAGTTTTCGTCACACACTGTTAACACGGATGACTTCTGCCATGATAAGAAAGACAGACAGGTAGTACTACATGCTCGTAAGGGGGAACCAAACAACCTTTTAATTACAGCTCCAACCCCATCCTCTCTTGAATGAGATCATCAGAACAGCAATTCCCCGTAGGTATACTGCCACAGACGTATTTGGAGCTCCTCTTCCTATAACAGTACAAGACGTACTATCAGCTGGGGAGGCTGCCTCTAAACAGCCGGAAACTCTATCAACCCCTTACCCGATAACACCTGCAACTCACCTCGTTTTAGTCGGACCACCATGGGTCTGATTCTGTTGCTGACAAAAACTAGGATACACCAACCAGCCAATATTAATTGTGCACCCCTCCTCG
This sequence comes from Paragonimus westermani, assembly GCA_008508345.1. NCBI lineage: Eukaryota > Metazoa > Platyhelminthes > Trematoda > Plagiorchiida > Troglotrematidae > Paragonimus > Paragonimus westermani. The sequence continues at coordinate 2,620 of QNGE01000480.1, read as the reverse complement.
TTATCTCGACGGTACATAGTTGAGGGTTCATCCTCTGCCGTGCGTAACGCTTTCGTGATGTTTTTGCTCACTTTGGTTCGACCTCTCTGTCACAACGGTCGGTGGCCTGGGACTCAGAAAAGAGGTAGAATGTAGCTGCTGAGAAGAACCGTTTCATTCCATGCCTCTTGTATGGTGGACAGCGTGGGAGTAAAAGCAAGTTGTTGTGGTTGCCACCTGTGGTATCACCGCTCTTGGTCTGCAGGCGGCGGTGTTTAGACAATTTCGCAGTTTGATCTCTGATCGGAGGTTTTCAATTTGTGTCTAGCAGACATCACAACTATAGTGAAATGCCGCGGTAATATGAGGCCGGAAGGAAGGAATGTGTTCGGGGACATGGGAGGCTCACAGTTATCACTTCGGAAAATGCGTCGGTACCAACACCATTAAAACAATGGGGTGATGCCGTCACAGGAGTTTTTACTCTCGTACCGGAAAACTTATGCTGCCCCACCCCATAAATTCCGCTGGAGATCCTGACCCTATACGCCTGGGTTATGTTGCCTACGGCACGTGAGTACGCTTAAGTGGTCACTCTGACATAAATATACACTCAAACGCTGGTTGTGCGCCAGAAGTGCTCTAACAGCCATTCATGGTCATTTTGATTAGGTGAAAGTGCAAGACAGGAGAGAGCCCTCACGATGCCACATTCCGCTATGTCACCTTTACCAACCAAGTCTTAGCCGTAATGCTAAGGAAGATCTGTAATGACCTCCGGTCACATTCTACCCACACGCATTTTGAAGATCACAGCATCGTTACGGGCTACCTCATGCGGAAGCCCGTTCCACGCATTCACTATCCAGTAGCTGAAGTTTGCCCGTGAGTCCAGACAACCCCCACCTTTCTTTATTCGAGACTGTGACCACTGCCATGGCGCCTTGACCACATGTTCAAACAAATCTGTGGTATTGAAACCGCTCATGGCTTTCAGAATTCTGAGGGTCTCAATAAGACCACCTCTCACCCTCCTCCTTCTCATGCAGTACAACCGTGGCTCTTTCAACAGGTCCTGATAGGATTTGCCTTTAAATCATGTTGACCTTTGAGTTGTAAGTCGTTGTACTCTCTCAATGTGCTAGGTACCTTTACGTGTGTAGGACACTCACGCATGCACGCAGTAGTCCAGGTATAGCCGAACTATTGCTTTGTATAACGGTAAAAGTACCTACGGTTGCCTCTGAGACAAAAACCTCTTAAGTCTAAAAAACTCACGGCGAGCTCCATATGCAGCCACTGTGCACTGAGCTGGGGGCTTGAAGTCGTCTATGAGCAACACTCCCAGGCCTCGGGTCTTTCCTACACATTCACCTGTGAGCGGACCTGGAGGACCGGGTACTTCTTGAGGTTCAGAGTTCTCTGTTACAGTTTGGCATCCGGTGGCACCTAATGAAAGGTCCCGCTTAGGAAAGTACTTTGTCTCTGCCTTGAGAACTTGTGTCAAGGCAGCTCGGTTTTTGACCCTGTTATGCTGATATCACCCATATAGACGAGGCATGGTTCACTGGGCGCACTCACTAGATCACTAACGAACATAAGGAAAGGGAGAGAATGTGAAACGAACCCTTGAGAAGCATAATTTTAGGCTCTGTCTACCTCACAGAATCCGTTTCCAACCTTCACTTTAAAACCCTTGACACGAGAAATCCTGTACCCATTCATTCGTTTGGTTGGGCATACTAACCCACTTCAAGTTGTGGATGAGATAACCGGTTCACTGAATCTTGTGATTTCATTCATGAGGTACAAAAGGTGAGGCAGACAAGATTTGCCTTTTTGAAAACTGTTGTACAGTGCTAATAACAGTTGTCATCAGTTATGTTAAAGCATTATCTTTGATGAGTCGTTCTAGATACTTTCGAATTATACTTGCTAGGCTCACTGTAATTATCTTGTTTATTTCGCGAGCTTCCCTATGAATAGTGACCACAGTGGCTACGCGCCACTCATCCGGACTTTTCCAATCCTTCAGGGAAGTTGCACAGAACCGCATTAGGGGACACTGCAAGTCTCACAAGTGGTTTAACTATGCCCGGGTGAATAACATCCGCTCCTGCAGAGTTTGAGGGCTTTGTAGAACTTCGGAGCCTAACAACCTCCTCTCCGGTGAAAAGCGTGTCGTTCATTTTACTGGGAGGTTCAGCCCTTACAAATTTTGGTGGGATGTCGCTCCCGGCGTACCATTCATAAACCACCGGAAAAATTCATGGAGGAGGTGGGTGTTCTCAGATTTTTCGTTGGCTGGCTCACTTTCTTTTGTCAACAGAACTCCAATTTCCTGCCTCCAACGGCCTCTGGATTGTAAGCACGAGTCAAAACGTTCTGGAGCTGCTTTCACCTCTCACGCAAGGCCCGCTTCAAAGCGGTACTTTTCCAGACACCTTGCCTTAAAAGTTGCATTTCTAAAAGTTTTGTATTGTAGCCGCTCATGATGGCATTCGGTTTACTACACTTTTTTCAGCGTTTGTTCGTGCTGATAAGGTCTCTACTCACTGCTGGTTTCCACCACGGTGGGAGATTTCTACATGCACTTCGCACTAGGGGATGCGGTGTTCCATGAATTCTGTAGGCACTTTTT
>QNGE01000479.1:236492-279934 GCA_008508345.1 Paragonimus westermani | reverse complement strand
AAGCGCGAGACTGCCTGTCCGATTCCGATCCAACACCCTCTGACAACCTGATCCACCCAAGCTAGCTTTGTTTACTCTCTGCACCCGGCGGATGTCCTCTCCGTTCGTATGAGCCACCTAATCGGTGTGCTTGTTAGCCTGTCCATGTGCACATCGAGTGTGCGGCCATGTTCCTTTGGGACATCTTAAGCTGACATCATGGAACGCGACGATGATAACAAGACATCTTACCCTTGGAAAAGTGGTTAGTAGCCGGATGTTTCGTGGGATCACAATTTGAGTATCTTTCGTGACGTAGGTTTTTCTTAATTTTCTTCTTTAATCTCCTTATTGCGTTACTGAGTATTGGGTCGGCATACGTAGCATTTCACTGTAAACTTTGGACTGGTATTCTTAATACATGTCCTTAACTGCTAAACAGTTGGAAGGTGTGACTGACTAAATCACGTCTACTAGCCTCCCACTTGTCATTAGAGGTAAACAGTCGAACAGAACAGCGCTGATTGGATATCTAAACACTCCTAATATTGTCTAATTTTGGTGATAACTTTTCGTGATCACATAGGTGCGCCTTTCAGCTTTAACTGATATCTCTTGTCAGTGTTGAATACGAGTCAAATTAGAAGAAAATTGCCGTTATCCTAGAAACATGAACCTCAATTTCTCATCTTCTATTCCCGTCGTTCATCATCACGTACGTTTTTCGCAGGTGCGGATTTAACAGACGTCACACTTTGGTTTTCATTGTTGCTGCCGAATTAGTATACTATGGACTAGGATTTGCAATGTACACTGTACGAACCATTGTCTATGAGGCTGTAATTAATTCAAGTGTTTTCACTGAGGTACCTATTGTTTTATCACATCTGCGATGGGCATGTGTTATTTCAAGTTAGACGTTCCAAATGAACCACCGAAATCGGTGATTCCCAATCTCGATCTGTGATAAGGTTGGATAAAGCTTGGTACTTTTCATGATGTGTCAACCGATAGTCTGCGAAGTTGTGAAAATATTGGTGCTGTTGCTGACTGGTTCAAATGATAACTTGATCTGCAGACCTGATGATAACCAGAAGTTGATTAGCCAATGGGCTACGGTGGACTTTGTTAATCCTTCGGCTCGAGAGCCTATTGGCACATATCTATGGCTGGAGTTGTCTGAATGGATAGCGAGTAATAAGGTTCATTGGCGCACATTTTGCTGGTGAACTGAGTTGTCTATGAATTGAGGGCGCATGATATAGCGCCGGAACTCAGCAAAGGAGACAAACTTTGTTTTTTTTTTGGTGTTGGTTTGCTAGGTGTAGACACCTAGACATTATATGACTGAGATTGGATGTGAGCGATTCAGGGCCTCAGCACTGTCTCCCCCTTATCTATTTTCCCCAACCTCAGATGGTCTTATAACGGTCAGGCATTGATAACAACTGTCAACGCATTGTAGGTGAAGTTGCCACACCCTGCGCTGTAGTACACCAAGAAGGATGGAGCTCGACTGAGAAGGTGAAGCTTCGAAGAGTTTGTAGCTTTTCCCCACTTACTGTTCTCACTTTTTTTACCCAATGTGACTCACGGGTTCAGTAGATCAAATCGCATTGGCTGTTTCAAGATGGGTCTCGTCGAACGAGACTGGATAGAGAGTCTAAAACTCCCAAACAGATCGATCAGAAACTGATGCAACCAGACACGGCGACAAACACGTTCGAGCATAATACTTCCGTCGTCGGCACGTTTACAACTAACCCACTACCTGAAGACCCTGTGTACACTGGTCCTTGTGTGGTGCATTGGATATTGCACAAAGAGAGCCAGTCCTCCATTGCGTCGATACGAAAAGCTTACATTCCATCCCCGGGCTTGTAGTGTTGTGCGCTGCGATTCGTAATCCAGGCTTACTCCATCATGCAAGTAATATTTTTCAGCCAACTACTCACTTGAGTGGCTTTAGTTGTAGCAGCGACAAGGGGCAATGGAACCCTTTGACTCTGGCACTTCCTCTCTGGAACTCGATGGCGCTGTCGAGGTACACCAGTATTTGGTACCGGTATCGGAAGACTCAATTGTCAAGTCAGATTTGGATTGATGATTTGTGAAACTGAACCTGACGGAAACTTATTTCTAAGTAGCTGTCGCAAGGGATTTCAAGTCTGTCAACATACATCAAAGGATTTCCAATACGACCGGCTGCTCTTCGTTGTAAAGTCGGTGCCCGCAATAGTTCAGAAGCTGATAGACACACAGTTGATATTCATTCCGAGTAGTACAGGTTACTTGGACGATATCCCCGTCGTCGGCCACTATTCGGATGATCTACTATAACAGTTGACTTGGAAACTGATATAAGTTAGGCAGCGTTAAGTCGGCTTGCTGGTGGATAATTACAAGTTCCTATAGTAAAGTATCAAATACATTTGGTTTACCATCAACAAAAATGGTTTGATACCAGGTCCAACGGCCACAGTAGTAATCCAAAAGATACCTTCTACGTCCGACTTTCCTCATCTATGGCGTCGTAATCTGTCATTTATTCTTGGAGGGCCCGGAAGAGACTATCGTGCTTGATCACCATTTCCAGTCAGGGAGAAACATAGTCAAATGGAGAAGAATGCTGTGTTAACTACCGTTTAGTGAAGAAGGTTCATGAGGCGCTCAGCCGTGCTGACTAACCATAAGCTGTTGCTTAAGTTTTTGGATCATCAAATGGTATTCTAGGCTACGCGATCAGAAGTTTTTAAACACGAGCGAAAATACTGCTTACATGCGACTTCCAGTTCCACTACCGATCAGCCGACAAATCTGGTCAGGCAGACGCCTTATCGCGACTGGCCCCAGAGCCGAAATGAAAAAGTCGTTGCCTCTCTCGGAAAATATCTGAGCGCAACCAGTAATGGTTAAAATGGTCTGAAGAAGACAGGAAAGCAAAAACACGATGAGATATTTCAACAGGTGGTTCACCCGAAGTCGTCTCCTGACGAGTCTCATAGTGACCTGCAATATTTCAGTTGTCATAAGTCGTTTATACTTTTGAACTCCTGTGTTGTGTCTATGGACTGTATAATTGAACCAGAAAGCCTAAGTGCGCACAGTCAGATTTTTTAACTCCGGGCACCCGTGGATTGATCGCATAAAAGTTTTTCACGGAGCTACGCATACTGGCGCCAGTTGGATGCCCGGTTGGAATAGGACTGCCGAACTTATTCCTTACGTGGGATAGCTGTCAACTAGCCAGCCAAATGTGCTTAACATTCTTGACCAACGGTACAGCAACTATAGTATCGCCTAAATCTGACCTTTGCGGGACAGACAGACGTGCGTGCTTGTTGTCAACGCGTTTGTCCTATAGTTCTAGGGATTTCTATTGGCTAAGTTGGACATAAAGGTTAGTCACTCGCCTATTGCAGTTTTACATCCGCTTGGGTACGCCGAAGATATTTATAACGGACGGTAGGACTCAATTTATCTTGGCATTCAACACCTCCGTTTTCCACTTCACTGTCCGTAATTGAACGAAACATTGTGCAGACAGTTTCTCCTGAAAACAAAAGAGAACTGGGCAACACAGGATATTACCGATACATTCAAGGGAGGCTTCAGAGAGGTGACAGCCGAAAACACAAGTGAACCCGTGATTGCATTCGTGCTACTGTTGTTATCCTTTGTTTTTGTAGAAAAAGAGGTTTTAGATGTAATAATCATTTTGTATACATGCCTGTTCCTGTGTTATACTTCTCCACAACTGTATCCTTTTCACGATGTGAACAGTTAGCTGACTCACTTTCACGGTGCTGAATATCCAGTTCACATACAGTACTGTTGTATCTTTGTTATCCCATCTACGATACACAACTTTGGACATCCATTTCGTTTTCGTTCTCCACTCCCGCTCAGATCGTTCACTGTACGTTTACTAACCGTTGTAACCGATTTCGTAAGGCTTTGCTTGTCACTACAAATTTTTATCAGGTCTTCCTTATAATATCCTGACCGGAAGTGAACTGAGGCAAACACGACACAACACATGACAGAGTGTACGCTCTAAATCGACTATCAGTCGTTTGTGCAAGTGCGTATCACATTTCAAGATAGAGAACTAGTCAGTTTAAATTAGTGATGACACATTACCAGAGGGCCTTTCAATGCCTCCAAATCTTGAGGTAAGAACTGACGTGCTAATGGTATTGCTTGTAATGGCGTGGTTTCAGTCGCCTGGCATGTTTGATATGTTTCTGTACACGATGGGCGATGTTTTGATGAGCTATCGAAACGCTACGTAGACGATGCGGATACAATAATTTGCTAAATAGGTCTACATAGGACCTGGTTTGTCTGGGAGTTTTTGACGGTTGCTATGACCATCCCTTGAAAAAAATTGCATACGGTACAGTTTGTGTCGTTTGTTAATAGGTACAAAGTGTAGGTATTCATTTTGATCTTTATATTACAACTCTCGCAAGGTGGGTAATTGTTTTTACTATTGCAATCTTTTATTTCCACTAATGTGTTCATACTCGCGTTGGTTCAGTGCGCCTGTACTTTTTCGTTGAAGAAGGAGTCATCCATCATCAGCTGTTAAAGACGTGTGTGTGTGTGATCTTACTGATTGTGTTTGGATTAATTTGGATTCACTTGAAGCCTCCTGCACTTTTAAATATCTTGCCTTTTTAAGTGAAGTAGAGTATTTACATTATTTATTCCCGTTGATATCCATATGTCATGTGCTTATTCAGATAAGACCTTATTTAAAAAGTTTGTGACATATCTGAGCTAATGTTTTTATTGAGTTTCTTTAAATGATAAACACTGTCAATGGATGTCCGTTGTTATTTGTGCATTTTGTCTCTCACTTTTGCTGGTGGTACAGGAGTTACGTCGGACCAGTTAGAAATTCGGTTGCATTTGTGACAGTCTAGAAATAAGCAACTAACCGGATGTGAAGTTAATGGAACATGGGTTTGCATACTCGGATATGGATCAGCACTAATTCGGAATAACTAATCATAGTAGATTAGAGAAAGGTGAGAAGCGAGTAAGAAAGAAACTTGATGAGTTGATGCGGGATCAGTTAATTTCAAGGAAAACGGAAACAGATATAAAAATTTCGACCTGTTTAAAATGTCACTTTGTCCGGTTGACAATGAGAATCACTTTGATGGATCTAAGTTTGATTGGCCGAGTCCTTTTTAGCGTAACGTTGTTAGGGTACCATTTGCTCTTCTTGTTGTGAACATTGGTGAAGTTCCTTTAAGTGTTCGGCTGCCAACAAGATTTGACATTTAGATTGCGAAAGTTTCCTCATCAAGCGAGGTGACATCATTAGTGTATAGTTGTTTCAGCGCGGAGGTTGACAAGCACCTACTCTCACATACAAGCTTGAGCTGACCTTTTGCCCTCGATTTAAAATTGTTGCTTCCTGTTGTAGTTGATCTTTAGTCTGATTGGTCACTTTCGTCATTTAACATTGTCATCATTACTTATTTCTGTGTATACTTGATTGTCTATTGTAGCTCATAAATGCAAGGCTGTACGAAATATTGAGCATACAACTTTTTAGGGTGTGTTTAGTGTGCACTTTCACTAAATTAACGATTTCCAAGATATACACAACAAGCACCAGACGTGGAATATGAATGCGAATAACTGAGGGAGACCAAACTTATATTATACGATAATTACAGTAAGTCTCGACCAACGCCGATACGCGGAAGTAGATAGGGGAGTTGGGGATCTGACTGTGGAGCGCACGAGCAAGCCAGAAGTGTGTATGGCGCCATTGGCTCGCATAGGCCAGCAAACAGTCGTGGTCACATGCAGCGAGCAGATGGTAGGCAAAGATCCTTACGATCCTATGTACACTGTGGACTAGGATTGTGGGAATAATTTTACAACTCGTACAGCAGGCAGACAGGGGTTACCTCCAAGTCAGTGCAAGTAAACTTATAGCTAGAGTGTTATGTACGTTTGTGTTTTTGTAACAGATGGCGGTCTTGATCTTCTGTCCTACCATATGGACCCGATAGTGCAGGCTGGACACATAGCCAGACAGCTATTACTATCTGACACTACGACGGAAGGAAATGCTAAATTTGCTAACATTCAGGTAACAACTTCGATATCTTCGAGGTTAAATATAAACTGCCTCACTTACTATTCCCAGTTTCTTATTCCCTAAGAAGAACTGATCGGTAAATTTCTATCTCTTGTTTGATGAATTCGGTAAAACAGTAGGAGACAACAGCGTTGAGGTAATGCGGAAACTCACCAAACGTTTGATCCTAGAATCAGGTGAAGAATAAAGCCAAGGTCTAATTTTAAGTAGTTCCAATTTAGTATTTATCCTCTGTGTATACTTCTGTTGAACTTTTTATACGGAAGTTATCTGTTCATGTATTTCGATCACCTTACGTGATTGGACCTGTCATGATTAAGCATCAACAATTGCCTAGTACATGCTGAAACTGCCTAATTGTCCCACTGGGCTGCCTAATACAATGATCTGTCTACTCATATTTTCAATTAGAGTTCGTGACGAAATGAATGCTGCCTTTCTGAAACTTTGGCGACATCTTCAACCTCGTGAACAGGAACTCATGGGTGCGTTCAAGGCTATGGATGAACATAATACTGGTGCGTGCGGTATTGGTTAAATTTCAGTGTACACCATCCTAGAAGCCTTGTGATGCAAACTAGGTTTAAACCACAGGCAGTGATCAGAATAGTGGTCAATGCTTATTTGTTTGGATTGTTTTTGCTTCCATAAGGTGAAACCTTGTTGTTAGGCATGTGTAATCAAGTGGCCTTCAGACATTCCTAGACCAAACCCAAGCGAGCACATCCGTCTCTATTCAAGCATATAAGACTAGAGTTCACGCGCTAAAGCTGTGTTTTATAGGAAAGCTCCCGGAATGAACAACACCCGACTTGGTTTATTTGTGATCAGGATCGTATGACGGATGCGTCTGAAACAAAGAGAACAGATTGAAAACGCTGCCAAAATCGCTTACTATTTCTTCAGAACAAATTAGTAGTGCGCACCCTGATAGTGACACAGACACTTGTAAACCATACACCGATGATAGTTCAAACTCGCTACTCTTTTTGATGTATGTATTGCATGTATTGCAACTTACTCCAGTAGAGTGGTATGTATTCACAAACAAACTTATTGCCTAATTATTACGGATGTTTGTTGAGGCGGAGTTAATTTTTTTATCGACTCGGCTGTTGTTAAAATTTTATAGAATTGAATTTCTAACCAGCTTGTAAGGATTGGTTTCAGCGTTGTTCTTAGCCTGTCTTACCTGATCTATATAACCTGAATGTTTTACGTTTGCAACTTATAAGAGAGTAAAAGAAATGCTAATATATTGCAACACTCTTTCTGTTCTTTTTTCTGTTGAATTAACTGAACGACGTTTCAAGGTGAAATATTCCAGACGAACTCGTTTATTACTCAGACCGTCGGGCGTGTGACCAGGTTGTCGATTAGAACAGTTAATAGTTTCAGCCTCCGGTATATCCGATATGATGTTATTCGATGACACTGCAACTAACTGTCTTTTCTATTTATTTCGAACAGTTTGTTTGCATCATCCGATGTGTTGTTGTTTTCCCCAACGTGGTTACTCTAAGCTTCCCGATGTAGCTCATGAATCATCTTCAGGCGGGTTCCTGTACAAACTTAAATGCAACACATCCCTCTGTTTTACACTTTTCTTGATAAAATTACAAACCATACCTCGCGCTGAAAAAGGATTTCAGGAGGTTTCTTCTTTTTCTGATGTCTAGTGCATTGTATTTGTTTCATTGTTGAATGATATTTGCATAAGTTTGTGGTACTGTAAGTTGTTCCTTGCAACATATCAGTGATGTTGTGTAACAATGAAGTGATGAATACGCTCTTCCTAATTCAACAATCTTACAATTTTTCAATGCATATTAAAGGATGAAACATTTATAAGATTATCGTTAGAATGGAGCATCACGGAATGAACACTGTTATTCAACTGGAGAACAACGGACGCGGTCATGTTCAAATGTTCTGTGGGGGTAGAGCAGTCCTGGCTTTGTGGCCACAGAGCTGACAAAAAGCTATTATGGGATGGCAGGTTTAGCTCCCATATATAAATTACGATGGAATGAGTAGTCACCATGGCGTTTTAGCTTGATCCAACGCTAAATGCCCATTAAATTTTGAAGCAGAGGCTTACGTTTTGCATTTTAGCACGCGTTTGCGAAACCGCCGTAATCACCTTAGCCGAAAACGAATTATCAGAAACCACTCTTTGTCATATCAGAACCTCTCCGTCAAAGGAGACACTCCATGGTTTATATACAGTATATGGGAATTGGTCCACTACCCCAGAAAATACTAGTCTATATCCACTGTGTAGCTTCGGACTTTTTGACATTCATTCAGTTTACGCTTACCACCAATAAATATATATCCATGAATGTGATGAGCTACTGATAGTTTCCGTTTTGACTGCTCGTAGTTCTCCTTTCCGATTCCGTACTGTTTCTATAGTAACTAATCGTCTTAGGTTTATGGGTTAACAGACGGTTAACCAACAATAAATCTGAAGCTTCTCGTTGTCTTATGTCAGGTATGATAAACATAGGTGACTGGTGTCATGTGTTAACAAACTCTACACATCTTCATCTGCCCTGGAGATGTCTGCGCGCATACTTGGTCACAAAATCGATGGGCGATCCCACGAAGGTTCTCTATCGCTCAATGTTCAACGGTCCTTGTGTGTATCATCCTTCCCTCAAGGTAAGCGTTTCTTTGAAATGCAGACTGATAAAAGTGCTGCCTCAACAATACTTTCGCTTTGCTGTCTTAACGTGATTGCCATTCATCGCGTAGGTTTTCACAACCGAATCCTTCCTGATCTACGTTCACTACATTCCGCCTTACTGTTACTTATTAGGATCATCCACATCTGGCGGAAGAATTATTTATCAACCGGGAAACATTGCTGGCTGTTCAACAACTAACGAAAGATATCAGTGAGTGAATTGATTAAGTGAATACCACTTCTCGTGTTTTTCTCGATAGTTTGTGACTTCGACTGTCCACACACTATTACACTAATCGGTAAATTAAGCTGAAAAGTGATGCTATGCATTACGACAGTCACAGAGTCGGCCTAATGGAACAAATTTATCCTAGCTGTATACTTCCTTCAAATGTGAGTATAAGTAGAAAACAAGCCATATAATCTGAATCACTCATTTTATTACAAGCTACTCAGTGATTTTTGAGCTTTCGAAAAGTGTTGATCAAACAGAACACTCATAGATAGATGGTGCAATTTTGTGTTGAGCGGTGCATAATTAAACTATTAGGGACGAATTATGAACATGAAACATTGGGAAGCTCACTGCAGTGTGTCGTAAAATGGTACGTAATCTCACTGAGAGTTTGTTAGTATGATTTGGTGTTACTTTAAAAAAAGTGGTTAGTGACGTCTTGTCAATATGATTTACTAAACTGCTAAACAGTAAGGCGCCATCTAACCTGAAAGTGAATATAACGAAGCAGGAATTTTCAAAACTAATTCTGATGACATTCGACTATCCTAAGATACTATGAACTAATGTATTATTGTGGTGAGTAATGATGAACTTGATAACTAAGGTTGGCGATTTCGGTTCCCGGTTGTTTGCCGAATTTAATATTCAGGTTACAAACGTTTCATCACTGTACGGGGTGATGTCACTTGTGTGTGTTTGTGCTCCTAAGAATCACCGCAATGCTTAGTTCTATACAACTAAACTCCTACACGTTGAAGGTGTCACCTCGTTTAACGAGTAAAAGTTCGTATTCTGAATGTCAAGCTCGAAAAACAGCTGAATAACCTGTTCCGTCCTGCATGTGATCCCAGAGCTTCTTCTGGGGCTACTCAATTCCATCCTAGAAAAACGCACCTTTCCAGGATCGCTACGAATGTCTGTTGCATATGCGGATATTGCCTCCAAATTCTGCTCTCTGTGTTCTGCCACTACAGTCTATCCATCTTCTTATCGCTTGTGAATACATCTGTTCTCTCACTCATCTTCTGCTTCCTACGACCTGTTACCATTGGTCCTGAAGAAACCAAATTTGTTGACACTGTTTTCGTAAATACTTGCTCGTCTATCATATCAGGCCTACAGTCTTAAGCAAAGTGGAGATGTTCATTTTACTTGACGCCCGTTCAGAACGAGATTGGTGGCAGAGCAACCTCCTACACCACTGTGGAGATTCGGTGACCAACGTCCCCTAGAACCATTGGAATAGTACTAGTAATCGATAATCATTCGTCGAGAGATCCTTACTCTACAACCACATGTCTGCTGAAACGCAATTGAGCAGTAATTTGCTGTTCTGGAAGTTTTCGCTGTGAACCACAAACGGCTCAGTGCATCATGGCGCAGAAGAGTTTGATCAGAATCGGGTTTAACAAGTGTGACATTTTTGTAGTGGTGGTGTATTCGTTGTAGATTTCTTTCGATTGTTAACTGTGCTACTCAACATTGTATGTGAGTTTCTTAATCTACTGATTGAGTAAATGTTTGTTTAAAATTCAGGACGGTATATTTCACGTTTTTTCTGAATGATCACCGTAGACACATTGTAAACGTGTTAAACATTATCTAGTCACAACCATTGATAGTGCATCTCGGCCACTTCATTCTGTTCATTGTTTGTTGCTGATAAGTGCTTGAATTTTGCTTCCCTTAAATGGATGTTCGGTGGTTTTGAGACAATAGTTATTCTTTATATCTTTTGGGACTAATCTACCATTCCAAGTTAATAATTGTTTATTAACGAATGGGCATTGTCACCTTTCACCCACGGCTGAGCACTCGATTTTATATCCGGCAAGGGATTTGTTAAGGAAGGTTGTTGAATTTTCTCGCAAGCTGCTCTGATGTTGAGAGGATACTTGGGAAGACAACAGATTGTTTCACGCTTGAAACAACAAAAACCAGTTTGGTGAAATTCCATTTTTTACGTGTCTTATTATATTCTCCTGATTTTGAACACCATTAAGTGAATGCAATTAACTTGTGTAGCCATGCGAGGAAACACAGGAAAAAGTAACTCTTATTCTTCGAAGCGAACGCAACAATTCAAACATCGACTGAGCTTACTCAACACGATACAGGTGTTAACTGTCCTGAAGAAAAGAGGAGAACATGAAACACTGTGGGGAAGTGGGGAAATAACTGCAAGTAAGTTGGATTGTCTAAAGCAGTGTACCTACCACTACAACAGTAAGCAAGCGTACAAGCGAATACTCAGAATAAGTGTGATAAAGATGAGGATAGTAATAATACCCACTCTGTTGGTTAATCGGTGGCGGTAGGACAAACCGAAAAACAGCGTTTATTTACTGCCATTTGCAACAAGGAACTTTGTCAGAAATTCATCGTCAAACTCACAGTATTCATCGAGAGATGTGCGCTACAAAGAAACAATCAAAAGTGTTATATCAAACTTATTAATGATTTGTGCACCGTTGATGCATGCACTTCATTGTTCTCCCTATAAAGGGAGTTCATACTTCAACGGAGACTGTCCGATCGACGTTGCCAGTGGTCTTTTTAAAGAGACTACTGTAACCAACTGCGACTGACCGGAAATTGCCCTAATCCGGGATTATTGTCACCAGATGATGATGACTGAATGCTCTAGAGCTCACCTGTAAAAAATAAACAAACTTGTGCAAATAAGAAAATCATTAGTGTGGTGTATTAACTCAACCGGAAAGTCAGACTACACATTCCAATGATTGAGGAAATCACATATACAACAGACATGGGTCTGCAATTTTATTAATAAACAATTTAGGTAAACAGTCACGACCACGTATACAAACACGTATAAGAGTGCACCGGAAACACGCGGACAATTTTCCGGTTAATTTGGGTGATAAGATAGTTGAAGTGTAACTGTGATTCACGTGAACAAATACGTTGCACTATAATAGGAAATGAATCCGATTGCGGTTCAGTCCTTTTCGATATATTTAGAATTTTCAAGTTCAATATCACTCACGTTTGATCGCAGCCTTCGCATTCAGATAGACTTTCCAGCCAGCCTCTTTCGAAAAGAAGCACTAGACTCGAGGTTTGCTCTCAGTAGAGCTCATCAGTAGTGCGTATCCTTGCCACGACCGGGATTTGAACTCCGGCCATCCCAATCATGAGGCAACCGTGTTGACCACTGTGACATTGACGAATTGTGAACGTTCAACCCCTTTTGGATGTGCGCAGTGATCAGGTTGTCCGATCGTTTCGAGAGGAGATACAGTAACTGTCCTGTTCACTTCAACCGATAACCCCGCGATTAGGACTTCCGAGACAGGTCGAAATCCCTGATCTCATTAAACCTGCTAAGCAATATTTAGAATTTCTTGTAATCGAGTAACTTTTAACGGGTCTAACGGCGGCAAATGAGGTCGCATAGAACAAATTATTGATTCGTGTTAACTTCGGAGACAAGAGTACACTACTGCATTAGGAACACGCAAGTATGATCTCGCAAGGTTTACGTAAGAGGTACTGTAGCCTGTGTTCCACGCTAATTCTTTTGGGGACAGCTGCTTTAAATTTATACTACTGTAAATTTGCCAGTAGAGTAAAAGTTACATGTGAAATTGGAATCAACGTGATCCACGGTTAATCTTCGTTTTTAGTCGTTTTTATCCGAATGTATCCTGCCATCGGATAGTCGTAGTTAGCTTAAGTGGAGTGGAGTCACTCATTGAAGGTGGCGCTTGTTCACTGAACACGAGATGTACGGCAATAGTAACTCGTGACTGTGTTTTTTTCCAAAAACGGTTGCGGCTTTTATTTCCACGTCATTTTGTTCCCATGTTTTGCTTCACTTGTTCTTTTTTTTATAATTCCTCTCTTTCAGGCAGCATGGATCTCACCTCTGTACAGGCATTGTTAGAATCATTACCGGTCACATCAAAGATGGAAAAGCTGAAGAAGCTGTTAAGCGGTCTAATCGACCTTCTTCCTGAGAGCGCGTTACGGCGATTTGATTTACTCAAATTCTTGGAAGAATTCCAGTTCGTTGAAGTTCGGCAACGGTAATTGTTTATGGGTCAGATATTTTTTAATGCACTTTGGCTACTCGGAAATTTGTGGTGGCATTACTTACTAGGGATTTAAATCCTTCGTCCAGTTGATTGGTAATGTATAATTTGATCAGTTCAGAAAAACGGAAAGTTTGTTGCATGCCTGATAATTTCCTCTGCGTATGATCATGCTGGTTGTTTGGCTTCTATTTTATCAGACAATGTAAAGGCTGCGACGTTTCTGAGGCTCGAAGGGGATATTGTTTGCGCACGCTGGTCCGCAATCTTTCTTGGACCTTCCAGGATTGCAACAATTCCGTCTTTATGGAGGGTCACTTCACGTGATTTAAGCATGTTTGGTGTGAGCACAGATAGAGTCTGTATTAAAATGAAGCATCCTACTACATAGCTCGCAAATGGATTCTCTCGTCGGAATATGTCGGTGCGACATTTCTTGAGGTCGTTTCACCGACAAGATTCAAATAATTTCTGTATTCGGAACTTGGAATGCTCAAAAGGGTTCGCTGAAGGCTACTCCGGCTCACAAACGTGGCGTGCTTTACTGAATGATCCGTGTGGTCCGGGTGGCATACAAGATGCTGAAGAACATTTGAAGTGTTTCTCTGTGGACATTAGTTTTCTAAAAGATTGTTTGGAGATCTATGTGAATGTGGAAATTTTGACGATTTACTTAAGAGTTATCTACTTATGTCTGCCACAGCGAGCACAGTGACCGGCTGTCGTAAGGTGCGAGATGGATGGGTGGTGACCAACTGTAGATAAATTACGTCGTCGAATAAGAATTTGGCCAGGTCTGACTTTCGAGATGGGGCAGCTGTGGATCACGAAGTGGGTGATTGAAGACTTCACGTGAGGTGACGAATGGTGGTGCGAGTTTCGTCATTATCTTACTGCGTTGTCTGTGAAGTAGATTTACTGAATGACGCGGACCAGTGGAGGATGCTACCTTGCGGATAATGCTTTACTTTCTGTCATAGGTCACTTGTTTGTTTGCAAGATGGAAGCACTTTTTTGTTGAATGGTTTGAATTTGGATACAATTGTTTGACAGATAGGTCCCCGTTCTATCTTTTCCTTTCTCTCATTCTTGACTAGGGCTTGATTTTTTCTTCGTCATAATGTTGCAGTTAGGTATCATTGAGCACCACTAATGTGTTGCTGTCTTTGATGATTATTTTGATTATGATTATGACAGTAATCAGTCACAGTAGTCACGGCAGAATACTGTTATCTGGTTGAGTCACAAAGGCGATAGGATCGCTAGTGATCACATCATTTGGTATTCTTGTAAATCGCTTCTCTTCATTGAAGCTCTCAGATGATAACGTAGCCTCACATCTGGTCGCCTAATACTTGCATATACCTTCTGATCAAAGCGGCCACCAGACTGCAACCATTTTAGCACTTATAAATCCACAAGAGACGAAAGACAAAGGTGAGTTATTTGCTCAACTATGGGTATCCTTGAACATATAATCAACAAGTTCTGCACAGAGTATCCCTGGAAGTATGAGCGGAAGTATAATTTAAACAGTTAACCATTAAGTTGCCGATTAACAACTGGACGAAAACTGATCAACCGCTTTTTTGCAAGTAAAACGTGTCAATTCGAAAGACAGCTTTTTTCAGTGAATACCCCTAGCTTCCATATTAGGCCAACTCCACATAAGTCCATTGGTTTAGTTTCCTCTACCGTGCAAGCATTTAATAATGTTGTTTGTAATAAATGAAACTGCAATCCACATTTGGTTGTCATAACTGAAATATTTTCTATTTTTAGCATCAACACATGAAAATTGCATGAAACACACATTTACCAGTTTGTCTGTCAGTCATTTTTTTGCTTACCATGCTTGCTTCACTGAAGCAGATTTGAACATTTTGACTGTTTGATCTTGTGGTTGTGTTACTTTGTGAACTTCTTATTCAACTAATTTCATAATCACGTATTTTACAATACAAGCACATGTAGATAACTTGATCTAGTTACTAGTGCGCTTCACACGTCCATATTTTGAGTGCATTTCATTTAACGAATCAACACAATTCATTGCAAAACGTATAAAAAGAGATTTTTTACTACCTGGGTTAAATGATGGCGCGATTGCAAGAATTCCCAAAAATGCGACCATAAAAATCCACGAGAAATTGCCAAAGACAGTGAGAGAAAAGAAAATTCATATCGGCCAGTCCTTACACGAAAGGAACTTGAAAATTAATAGCTTTGAGTTTAAAAATAATGAATACCACTTATCCATCTGCAGAGAGGTGCGGCTGCGTGCAGTTTTGCCAAGCTGAGAGACCCACTACCGAATAAAACGCCTAAAAAACACTGTATACAAAACTAACCCAAAAGGATGCCCATGTGCGGACAGACTACCGAAGAACCGAAGGCCAGAATAATTGACAGCAAGCAGTTGGGTGCAAAATCCTCCTAAATATCTTGCTGTAACCAGAAGTTTAGCAGTTTTCGATGTGTCATACGTAGACCGTCGAACATATCTGGAAAATTTACAGGCAATTAAATGAGAATCCACAATTAAACAATAACAGTTGATTTCAATAACTGTCGCACACGTGAAAACCAAAGGGAGTGTAACCGAAAACGATTGCTACATGGGTGAGTCTTTCAGTTCCTTTTTTTCCTGAACAAAACTGATTCGGCAGACTCATATGATTATATTGATCCCATTTTCGCCGCTCCTCTCCTACACTCCCGTTTTGTCTTAATCAATGACGCGAATGTAGTCTTGTTATAGGGCCTGTTTTTCTTTCAGATTAACACAGGCTCACACCTTACCCCTCTTCAATACACTTCAACTTGTAACTGATTCACCTGGCCTATGGAACTTACTGACCCATCAAAAGGCATTATTGTATGCAGACTTTTCTCGAAATTGAACATATCCTAAATAGACGATTTTAATTTTGCCACAATTCCAAACCTAGATTAGGTCGACTTCTATTCTAATTAAACTCATGCAGCGAAATGAAAAGCCGTGGATGATAGGCGATCGAGTCTTTAGCGGAAATTTTCGAGAACATTTTACTATAGTATCAGTTTCACAGTGTATTGTAATCGTCATTGCGGAACGTTTTGCATCCGCGTTTGTGTTCCCACTGAATGTTTGAACTTTACATTGTACTTCGTAGCTGGGTGGTTCATTAACCAGATTACCAGCTTCAGCAGTGCTTCTCACTCTTCAGGATCACCGTGTTGTGTTGGTCGAATTTGCCCGATGTATTCAAGAAGCACCCTACTCAAATCCCATTTCAAAAAGACCAGCTGGTTAAACATCGTGCGTACTCACATTTGGTGTGAATCACTATCTAATACATTCTGGAGAGCAAATTCTATAGCTTCTGTATTACTGCTCCTTCCATGCCAGTCCGAACTGCTTTAGGAAACTACGTCACGGATATAATTTGAAATAAGACCGTCCCTCAACGTTATCACTCGTCGTTATACCCATTTTTGATTAGCAGGACTTGTCACACTTCCGAACATACATAAATGGTCATGGATGTGACCAGGTGGTACCACGGTTCCGACTGCCACCTTCCTCAGCAGTAGTAAAAGTCCTGGCACACTACATAAAACACCGGAAGACAACTGGTAATTGACAATGCTATCAATCTTGTAGGTGTAGGCGCGCCATTAACTGAGAAACACTATCTTGTCCGTCGGTGTCTAGACCGAAGAAATGGACGTTGACGGCTTTTTCAATTGGGCAGACTACACCTACTAATTAGCGGAATTACCAGGGCCTCCCTAGTTGGTGGGCGCTCCGCTACACGATAGCGCAGTGGTACAGCCTAGCCTTCGGTGGTCATGCTCGGCTTGCGAAGTACATAGCTTACTAATTGCGGACTACGGTTTTAGTTGTTGATCGATTGTTCGCATATCCATAATTTCTTGTCAGTATGCGCCGGTTCAAGCGGTCAGCCGAGTTTATGCGAGCTGAGTGGTGAAGATGACGATTAAAAACGATAAGCTTGTTCACATCTGCCAGATTACTGTCTCCACGCCAAGGCACAAAACTAAATAAGCTGTTTGCTATCTGGATACGTCCGATCTTGGCTCCCAACGTTGTATGCACGTCGTCGTTTGTTTGGTTCAGCACTTAGTTTAGTTGGGAGCAGTCTTTCAGAATACTCTTTGGCTATCATGAAAACGTCGATGTCATTTGGAAAACATTAAGTCGAGCACAGTAGTTAAATACAATTGTGTTTATCGTACACCAACTGTAACAAAAAGTAACAACCAGGTTCGCACTCATATGACGTTCAAACCAAATATCATTGTTTAACCTCTTCAATGTGATTACTGTCGACATGGTTAGAAGTAATCACTGTTGCCGGATAGTTTGTGAACTTCTGTGGTGGAGTACAGCCACGATCTGCAGCGCATGTCTTGCACAACCGTAACAGAACTATCAACGTAGCATTAATAATAATCGCGTCAATCGTGGTAATAACTTTGGTGTTAGTTGCAAGGTTGATAATCCTCATCTCATGTCTCACTTATTTTCACCCATCTTAGGAGGCAGTCGATTGCCTTCCGACGACGACTGTCTGGAATAATCTCTTACACCATAGAAACACTCTAATCCGTGAACTTTGGGGGACATATATAGGTGACAGATATACCGTAGCCCAATGGACTCTGTAACACATGCAGACACGAAATCAGCAAATTGGAGAAAGAAACCTTATGTCTGGCATTCTAAATGAATGGGCGAGCAGGCAGTTATGGACAGTAATTTTTAACAAAAGCTCCGTTTCAGTGTGTTTATGTAGCAAACAATTTTTCCAAAATGAGGATGGATTTAGTTACACGTGGAGACTACGACAGTTTTGCGACATGTCTGGCATATGACTTTGCAGCACCATTGAAATTTGCAATTACATCGTTCTTCCCTGACGGTGGTCTTCCGTTTGAACCCACGGCCGCAGCACAAATAGTCGCAGCTGTTCAGTCCTGTGGCGTTCTCAACACATTGGCGTCCATGAGTACCAAGGCTACCGAACCCGGGATCATGGTGACAAAATGTTGGTGAGCGAGTGATATAGAGTAGATCGTATTCCGTGGGTGACGTCACTTTTTCTTGTCCCGTGGATGAATCTGGTGAACTGGCCCTCGTGTGCCGTCTGAATTGGGTGGCTTGGTGGGTCACCTCTTCGGCAGTGATTGGAACCAATTGTTGATTCACAAAATCCACCAAGATCGCTTTATGGAAACGTTCCTGTAAATGCGCTCCGAGATCTCGAAATTTTGGTAACGAACGCCAACAGGTGCGCATTTCACATGATCCGGATACGCCATGACATTTACACTGAACTTCCATTTTGCTGAGCACCGTCTGATGCATTGAATCGTCAAAGAAAAGTAAACAAACAATACAGATGCTTGCGCTAGACCAAATAAAATGAAATTAGTTAGTCACGTAAATTATCCTACTGTGGTATTTGATGTTGGAAAACCCGCAATGACATCGTTAAACTAATACTTCTCACATTGACGCAATAATACAGTCAGACGCCGATCTCGTCATTAACATTTCTCCATCTATTAATTTATTTTGACATTGTTTGCAGTTTGGACGTGGCTATCAAGATGATTTGGGGCTCACACTGTATGAGGGAAAAAATAGTGTGTAATCATGAGGTATACAAAAAAGCCGACAAGGGGCAAATGTAATACTGGAGGTACCGGGATGGCAGTGTTCTTGCTGAAGACGCGTTATGGGTTTAATCAGATAGTGTCTGGGAGACAACACGGTTACCGTCTGCTAAGCAACAGCTCATTGATTAATGGGAGAAATAATCAACTCATCCACCTTCACTAAGTTTTAATTGTGAGGTATTACCAACTTTGACACAACTGACATTCCCTGACAACTTCACCAACTTTACGTTGAAACAACTTGAATAAGTGTAGGCAAATTCAGTCATATCTGGAAGTCAAGTTTTTTCTAGGTCCAGCTGAAGCGTAACACGATTTGCTTGTATTAAGGTGGGAACGTCAAGCTACCAAGTCCGATCTAGCATTCGAACTGGCAAATGCAGCTGCTGAGGCCAGCGATACTTGGTCCGCGTGTGGTAATCCGTGACCCCCTAGTGATCTTCGAAATTGTTACAGTGATCTGGAATACTTGGGTTTACCTTTCGGCACACACAGCTGTCCTCAGTTTTACAAAATTTCTCTCCATCATAACGCGTGACTGATCTCGTGTTCATTTGTTCGCGTCAAACAGTTGTGACAACTGGTCGTGTGTAACCGCCAACTCAGTGGGGAGTTCTAATCAAAACTTTCCCATGCAACGCCGTTATTAAAGTACTGTTGCGAAGTAACTAAAATTAGTACCCCGTTGTTCAGTCCTGTAAATTGGCGGCACATTCATCATAAAGGATAGCTTGTATAAAAGCACGATTGCCGTGATTCCTAACACTTGACGGTCAGATCTATTTGACACTTTCCGGGCACACCTACCCTGATTTAAAAGAACTTTACGTGATTTCGTTCGTCAACCGTCTGACTATGAACGACCGGTCGGAAGAAACTTAAGCAGCTGTAGGAAGAGGAAACTTGCTCTCACAAATGTTTACTGGTTGGCGTTAATCGAATTGGTTTAGTCAAATTTCGCATTCTTATTGCTTTGCCACGATTTAAAGCAACTTTTTTCGTTGAACGTCCGTTCGATTCAAAGGGACTGATTCGTTTTTACCTGTGATTGCAAAGCGGTACTGCATGGGGGCGCAGACGTAAAGCAAACGAACCCACTTCTCAATTTGTGTGTCTTAGATAGTAGGTCCACTTCGATCGATCCAACAAAACGGACGGACCGATTTTCAAAATTCCTTGAAATTTTCTTTCTTTTCATCAGCTAACACAGTAAGGCCAACATTCCATATGAAACTATGATAGCAACACACGCAGAACGGATGTCAGGCAATTCACATGAATTATGAAAACTTAGTCAATTCGATGGAAATGGCATAAATTTTGCTGTCATATGTATAACTATTCTGATTGGTAGTACTAATTTAGTCACGATTTCATTGTCTCAAACGCCTTCGGGTTCCGATTATTTTGTCAATTCTTCAAGTTATTGTTTGGATTGGACAAACCGTGAATTATCGCAAATGTTTTACCTTTGTCATGCATGCGGTGGCGTTACCACCGATGACCACTGGACGAGCAATATCTGATAAGAAATACCTCAGCTTGTTCTAAATTAGCACACAGAGGTGGGTGTAATTCACTGAGCTATGTGTGTGAAGTGATGCCACTCAACGAAGCTGAGAATTACAAACTGGAAAGACAACGCCACGTGAATACTATCCCAGTTTCGCTTGCAGTTCCAATGGAAATATTAAATTCTCGAATCCAAACAAGACTTTCCATAATTACATTGCGTTCATTTCCTTAAAGGTTTTCTCTGAACTAGGGGTGATTTGGCATTATTACTCACGTATTTATGTGGCACTTGAGATATATAAATTAACCTTTAATTAATCTACCTTGTTGATGAGGGTGATGATGAGGAACGGTTGGGTGACTGTGAACACAATGACCATTTGAACATTTAGTACCTGGAAGAATCAGTGGATTAGTATATTGTTTCAAAAACAGACCTCAACTAGAGCGAATTTTTATAATCCAGGTCAGCTCTGTTCGTCCTTTTAATATACACCCTCCTACCAGTTAGTATACTTGGCACTGCGTTCCTGTGTTCATGTGTGTGTGAAGGTGATAGTTATCGATCGTTTCACAGTACTTGAATGTCAGTTAAGAAACCGCTAGTCCTTGTCACGCCACTTCAACCGAAAGCAGTTCAAGCTGTTTTACAATCGACACTGTTGGGATTGTTGTGCGGTGTACCGTCATTAATCTTCCCTAGCTCACAACACAGCAATTGATGCTGTTTACCAATACCATTGCTGACCGACATCACTGGCACGCATCTCTGTCTCTATGTCTCTGAAACGCACACATGGGCATGCCAACTTGACCACATAGGGGGATATATCTTTGGAAGGCTTAGCTAATGAAGTCAGAGAGGCCATGGTGATCCATCATTCGGTATCGGTTAATCTTGCTTTAGCTCAGCTGACAAAACCGAATACATGCAGCTACACACAAGCGTACGCGCGTGTATGCTGTAACTTACCTCAGTTGCGTCAATAGTTTGGCAATTCCTCTGGTATGTATGGTTGTGCATATGTGGGGAAACGTACAGGCGATAACTGGTGTCTTACTGAAAGTTTGCACGTGCATAGCTGAATACATGTGTGTGTGGGTGTGCAATCGTCAAACCAACTGACAGTTGTAGCTTTAAAATATGGTCGCTCATTCTCTGGAGCAACTCTAACTATTGGGCAAATAAAACCCTGAAGCCCAACACGGTCACAAAGAATTTGTGGGTGCTTTGATTAAGCGAGTAGTCTACTGCTCACTGGCAACTCATTCTAATTCTTAATTTAGAATCTACACTGAGGCCAGGAAAAGCCTCAGAAATGCCCATTTAATCCCGAGCTGAAACAAACGGTGTACTTCGGAAGGATCAGTCGCACAGCTCCACATGTCGGGTGATTTCATTATGTGCAGACCACACTGGCCAACATTTGTGTTCCTGAGACAAAGCTATTTGCAACGTTAATGGGTGGTAATCACTGTTTGTGTCACATACGTGGTCAGAAATGTGACGTAAAAGGCATCTCGGGTAACGATACCTGCATTTCGACAGTCGATTGCACGACGGGAATGTGTTTGATCTGATAAGTTTTTAGTATGCGGCGTTTTGACGGAAGATTTTGGTTTTGCACAGCATGAAACCATAGGTTTGGGTAAAGTTTGACGCTTTCAATTTTCAGCTTAACAGGAGGTTCTATACGTATACAGGGAGCGATCTGGATGGATGAGTAAAGTAAATTAGCATTCATTTCACCGTAGATCCACATCGTACCACTATGAAATGTTGCCGTCGCTCACTAAGACGCCTCACTTGCTCATGCTGGACTTTAACATCGAGCCTCGTTGCAATGTGGTTGATCGGGCGTTTTTCGCTGTCTTCTAAGGCTAGCGTGTTCATCAAACCAAAACTTTGCCAAAGCTTCTGTGGACGCCTTGGCTACAAGATCGACACCGCTGGTAGCGGTAACCGTATCGTCAAAGCGATTGGCCGCTCAGAAAACAGTTGGACAGGTAATCGACTCATACAGCGGAAACACGGATATATAAGACCAACGCGTACTTGTTCCAAAGAGGTTGACAAATACTTCTCTCTCTTACGTTTGAATTGATGAAATTTTCCCTATTTACCGGTAAACTGAGAACATGTTCACGCCTGGCAACCAAAGTACAACAAACGTAGTGAACGAATCGAAATTGACAATCGATCTGTGACTAAAACCTACACTAGTCATCAAATTTTTCTAGTGTTATTGGGCTATTCACAGCGTTCTCTAGGTTGGTCACGGACAACTTGAACGGCCAGTTTGGCAAAAAATTGAATTGTGCAATCTGACACGAAATTAGGATATAACCACAAATGTCACGTCCGGTTCTTTATTCTGATCTGTTAATCCTTGTATACCCTGATTTCGAATGTATTGAGTATAGTCTCAGTTGTTTTTGGCAGTTAGATTTCCTTTTTTCTCGTCTTTTGTTCTTATCTCGCTTTCCCTCCTACTTCGTGGTTGTGTGTCCGTAACATGCATCAGCGAGAACCACTGACAAGTGGCTGTCTTGGATGATGAATATATCTGATATCGGAGGATTGGGTTAATTCCGGTAGTACAAGATGAGGCAGTAATCGCATTTATCCAGTTAATATCTAAATTCCTCCTCAAATTTCTACTTGAAACTGATCTTTAAAGCAACTTGATTATTGTAAGAAGGAAACAAACAGCTCATGAGAAAAAAACTTATCTCAATGCACGCCTAGTACATCAACAAACTTGAAGACAGGGATATAACTCAACTGGTCAACTGACGGAATACACATTTAACATCGTTTCTTCGGTGGAACGTTTTTGTGTACCGATGCTTTCAGTCACCTCGTAATGAATCTATCATAGAAGAAAAGTAGTTGCAACAGCTTTGCGGTGTTAAACACATCTTTCATTCCGCTTTCTTCGAATTTTCCGCAATTTCCCAGCATACATTTCACTGCGTGTAATTTCTTACGTATCCAGATCACTAAATTATTTTCGCATCAAGTCAGTTTTTCGGATAGTTCCACTTTGAACTCATATGGCCTCTTTAATGGGGCTAATCCAATGCATATACTCGGGACGCAGGGTGAACCCGGGTGGTTCAGTGGAAATGGAAAATAGCGGTTTTACGTTGGAGAGTATTCGAGGATGTTTATTACTAATGAATCCCATCGCTGACCAACTTTTCCTTCCCTACTGTATCGACGGGGGTTGTCAACTAAAGAATGACCGAAAAATGGAATCCGTCACCAGTTTTAGACGAAAATGCCACAATATCCAATTAATCGTAAGCAGTATGTTACTATATGTTTCATTGATTTTCTGTGTAGTCCTCATTCATCTGATAAGCCTGCTAATCTCTTACTAGCAGAATCTTCGGTAGTGAAGTTGGTTAACATAACTCTGTTGTTTCTGAAGCCAAGTCAAGCAAGACATTGTTACATATTTATTGTAATTCCCACTCGAATTGGCACATCTATCGTGACGCCAGCTTCCCCATATAATTCCGTAGCGTTTAGCTGCCCAGCATAAACAGTCGGGTCAGCAGTGTTGTCTTCAACATGTTTCTGATGCTTACATGTTTCTCGCAACTTCAATATCGAGCCACTGTCAAACACATATGTGCACAATTCGACACAAAACGCCTGAGTTGAATTCGTTCAACTGCTTTTTCATCTGCAACACTCAGACGAGCACTACAATCATTTTAAAAAAGTTACTGGTCCACAGTAAATGACCGAGTCCTGAGTTCTGGCTTGTTGACCCGTAATAATATTCGCAGATGTGAGACATGTGTGTACTCTACCATGACCTAGATCCAAGTTGGACAGAACTACCAGTAGTGGTAGTTCGTCAAATGCTCTAAACTTCAGAACACTTTCCATGAAATGACTAATGCATACGAACACCAATTTGTGAACTATCTTCGACTGCAAGTCCTCCAGCTTATCTTTATCTCGCCGATAATTTTGTTTGAGATCTGTGGTCATTCTCAGTTCAAACTATCAGTTGCTAAGTTGGTTCTACACAGTGTCACTCTGTGTGAACCGATTCAACCAGTTTCAGCTGTGGGAAACGGAAGTTTTATAAAACATCGAGACAGTAATTCTGGTTGAAATCAATCAAGCCTATACCGCTCGAAACCAATTGAACAATGAATCATGGTGTCCAGTTTGGTGAACACTTACTACTTTGTGCCCTTAGGTCAGCAAAATTGAGGCAAATAATTCCCAGCTTCGTGACACGCGTGACTACGACTGTGTCGGATGATGAGGAAGCTCGTCGAATGCACCTGGTTTACATGCACGCTGTTCCAAAACAAAGTCCACTCGGGTGAGAAAATGCCAAATGTGTCCATATGGATTGGTTATCCGGAAAACCGAGCGGCAGACTGAATGGTCAGTAAATTCAGACAGACTTGGCAGCAGAATGAATGTAAACCTAAGTTGGACGGCACAGAGGACGCTATAAACAGATATGCAGTTTGCCTGTAGTGTCATGCACCGTTGATGTTTGCATTCTTGTTGTCACCGTTATTCTTGTTTTTCTTGTTGTTACAAATGTGACCATGACGATGACAGAGCGAGCAAGTTATACGGTCAAACTTGATACTTGGAGTCTTACGCTGACTATATTCGAATATCACCTACTTGAGCACCAGGCGAAATGCTGGCAACAGTGGAAGCAACAAGAACAACCCTTCTGTCAGGGAACTGGTTAAAGCTCTCTCACCGCGACACAAATGCCGTTCGTTTTCTTGTATGTGTGTGGAAAAGAGACGAATGGATCACTTCCGATTTGAGTGTTAGCCAAAAATAACAACGTCAAAAAGTTTTCCAGTTTGTTTAGAATTGTGCTTTTTCTTGATTATTTAAATTGATCTTACAGTTCCTGGAAATAATGTTTCACTCATTTGGCACTTGGGCGTTCGAGATCAATGATCAGCCTATGAGCTTACTCAGTGCGTGATAGTATAAACACAGCCGCGCTCTTCTGTTCAGTCACCCTATATGCACTATAACCTTGAAGAAATATACGGGTGCGGTCGTGTGTACCGCCCCAATGGCGTGGTGACCCAATCGAAACTGTTTCATCTGATAAACCTATCGTCTGATCAGCGTTCACTGTCCCATAACGAAAGTAGACCTGTCTGCAAATCTTTGCGCGCTTGCAGGTTAAATAAATTCGTGTTTAATTCTCCTTTTCTGATTAATAAATATTTCTGTGAAAATTTTAGGGAGCACAAAAGAAGTATGCGTGTTAAACATTATTGCGAACTGTTTAACTTGTGCATGCTGGCTGAA
The DNA here is from genome assembly GCA_008508345.1 of Paragonimus westermani. Taxonomy (NCBI): domain Eukaryota; kingdom Metazoa; phylum Platyhelminthes; class Trematoda; order Plagiorchiida; family Troglotrematidae; genus Paragonimus; species Paragonimus westermani. Next base: position 254,314 of record QNGE01000479.1, on the reverse strand, counting down.
TAGCGTGACCCTGCAATTTAGATGTATCAACAGATATCCTTAAGACCGTTTCATTCGGAAAACAATCAAATCATATAGCACCTTTTTCTCTGAATATTACAACACCCTTCTCTCAAGTCCCTGTAGATAAACCAAACTAAACCTGCAATAAAATATGTTGCTCAGGCGGTTTAATGGGTTGTGTGCTTTTAATCTGGCAAATTAGCACCCATTTAATTTCAGCAGTTTGAGATAACAGAGCAGTTACTGTGTTACCCTTTGAAACGATCGGTCATACTGAGTATTACTTACAAGTGTCATTGAGAGATCGGATTGGATAATTTGGTTCGGTCACACTTAAATTCAATGGTACAGTGATTAGCACCGTTGCATCTCCAAAATGTGAACTGGAGTTGGAATCCTGGTCGAGGCAAACCGATCTACTGCTAATGAACTCCATCAGTTCCGTGTTCAACGTGATTCGTCCGTATATCCCCACCAGAACCAAAACACCTATCGTAATTTTGTACTCATAACACCGTTTAAATTCAGTGGAGAACTTTATCGGCAAATGGATGTTGTGGCAATGGGATCCCTATTGGCGAAGCTTGAGAATGACAAGATAGAAGAAGCCATTCGTGAATTCATTGTTTATAAGCGACATGTGGATGATATCGTATGTATAGTCGGCAGAAATGCTAAACCAACGCATATCTTAGCCACATTCAACTCGGCCCACACGAACGTAACATTTACACTATAAGGTGAACGTGATAACCAGCTAGCTTTCCTGGACGTACTCATCCAGCGACGTGTTGATGGTTCGGTTCGACGCAAAATCTATAGGAAAGAGACCTGGAACGGACGGAATATTCATTTCAGCAGCCTTGTTCCCCTAAGGCAGAAAAGAAATCCCAGACTGCTTGACTAGTAGAGCCATGAGAATATGCACGTGGAATGCGGCCTCTGATGAACTAAATTTTTTACGCACACTGTTCTTACATAATGGCTAGCCAGAACATTTTGTAGACAAGTCTATGCAACATCGAGAGAAACAGGATAAGATGACCCTAGCGGAAAAGAAGACAGTATTTATTTCGTTGCCATTCAGAGGGTATACGCTTGCCGAAACAATCACCAGGAGAATTAACAGTGCTATCAATGGAACATTCTATGCTGTCAAATTACTTGTCGGTTTCAGTTCCACTCCAACCTTGTTTTTATGGCTGAAGGATGAAGTGCCAAGTTCTGCGGCTGCATTTTGCATACACTCATTTACTTGCTGCTGTGGAACCAGTTTTGTGGGTCGCGCAACCAGGGGCTTATCTAAATGTATCTGTATGCATCCTCCAGCTTGGGTCAGTAGCAGAGTCACCAAAACAACTATTAACCCAGTTGTTCTACACCTCGTTGATACACATTATACTGTCACTCTGGCCTCATCTTTTCGTCCGACTTACCGAGTTAGCAGTGGTCGATCAAAAGCTGTGAGATTCCGAATTGTGGCCACAGTTGAAGCGATCGGAAGTCAAATGAATAAACCACCCTTGTGCGCGCAGAAACCCCTAGATCAGGCGTTGGAGTTTCCATGGCCAACCACCCACACCACAACCGACCAAAGCATCCTGACTCCAGTTGCGTCATGATTATGAAGCAATCGTATGAAAACGTTGTCTTCGTGAGTCCCTATGCCTTGTCTGACCTCATTTGGACTTATTTTTGTCCGTTTTCTCCTGATAACCCTATTTCCTACGTGTTATGCAATTGGCCCGATGATTAATAAACGAAGGCGGGCGTGTTCACTACACCATTTTTCTGATGAATACGCCGGAGATTTTTAACCATTTCAAGATGAATTTCACGTGAACAATTGACTGAAGTTAAAATTCCCGGTCGTACCAAGGTTAAGCACAACCGACCAGCTCTGACAGAAGGGAAACTCAAGCACGATTCTCTTTTGAGAGAGGCGCTCGAAAAAAGGTCTAAATGAATGGGAAATCTGCAATAATTTGTGAATAAAGCTCAGTTTGTGCAAGCTGAAGTCTCCCCCTACATACCACCCATTACTTCTCTAGACTGACAGTTGTCTATGGCAATCAAATAGTCCGAACTGAACACTTCCATCTCTTTTTATTAACTATTAAATCCAACTATCGAACTGATTATTTCAGGTACACAATGTGTGCATATGTATGCCATGTCAGGAGGGGATAGGTGAAATGGTGCAGTGGGCCAAATGTTGAAGACTGATGGCTAAGCCAATGATCAGCGGAAACGAGTAAATATCAGCACTTCGGGATGAGGCTGGATCATTTGTAGTCAGTTTTAACTAACCAGCTCATTGCTACTCCAAGTAATTTACATCTCAGTTCAATAACACATTCAGGTATTGTTTGGGGAGGCACAATAATCTTCGGAAAGCATATGAAACTGTGTCATTCAGCCTTTTGATACGGCGGCAGACTCAATTCGTGTACAAACTGCTCTCTCTAACGACCACCCATAGGGATAATCGGGTATTTTAAGTAGATGAAAAGTTTGGGAGCACAAAATTCTTCCAGGTTTCCACATTGTCTGTGGGGTGTATCGGTTTAATCAATTAAAAGAAATGTTATGGTAGTGATCGTTCTACTTTAGATGGTAAGTTGAAATAAGTAACGTGTTACGAGGTAGAGATGATCGATCGTTGCCATTCGTTTTTTTCATGCCAATCTGCTGCTTCTTAAGTACATTGACAAACTCCAGCTACAAACTCTGAGAATTAGGTTAATCATCTGCTAAACCAGCATCCAAGCTGACATTGATATTGAAATTCAGCTCGAACTGTGAACACAAATATGCCGAAACTGGCGATTTGCTAATTAGAACAAAACAGCAGTGTTTAACAACTGAATAACGTCAGTTAGAAAGTACACTTACCTGCCTTCCGACATGATTGTTGTGTAAATTTGTCATTGCTAATTTCGGTTTACGTTTGATTCGACTTTTTTCACGAACGTCCAGAAATTGTCGGGAAAACGCAACCCCGAAGTGAATGTTATCAGAACAGCCGGACCATTCGAAGTTAGGCTCCTTCGGATGATCGTAAATGGTGCGGTCACATCCACAGTTCTCATGGAGCCCGCTACTGCAGGCTTTGGTCACTGCATGTGAGACACCAGCCGAAGTGACTGCCAGTACGTATGCCGATTCTCGAGTTCCTATTTAAAAGACGTTCGGACAGGCGGGAAGATTAAGAGTGAGAAATTGTAGGAAATATTAGAGTACTTGCTAAATAAACAACAATTGTGAACATTTGGTAAACTTTAAAAAACCTTAGCTTTAAACTAAATTTTTAACTGAATTACCAACTTGCACTCAGACAGCTTCAACTAACTGGAACAGTAAAGTTTAAAATGCGCGCAACACTACTCGCCTAAGTCTCTTTATCCACAAGCCATTGAACAGTTTGAACCACGAATGTGACTGTGCATTTAGCACTCTCTTAACAATGTTACGTCACAGCCATCGTGGGAACTGTCTATGAATTCAATGAAGATTCGTCATCAATCTGTGTTTGACCTCAAACAGTCGTCTGTAGCGCTTAAACCATGAAAAACACGATACTGTCGTGATTATGATGAAATGACTTCTCACAGCTCTGCGTATTTAATGACCTGGCAAATAACACTCCTGTTTCCTAGTCTTATCCAGAAAGTTCGATCCTAGACAGTCAAATCGTGTGGATATTTTGGCTCGATGGTTAAACTGATTATAAACCGATGCAGAACAGCCGAACCGAATCAAAGCGTTGCGCTTATTTTCATAATTCTAATTCGAAACAAAAATCACGCACTGTAAACAAAACGCGATTCATGGACGAAATGAAACAACTATTCCAAGAAGACACAGACCAAGGGGTAATCCAAAAGTAGGTCCTAAATCAAAGTGGACTCCCTCCAACAAATCGGATAACTGAATGCTTACTATGTTTGTTCGTGAGGTTTTCACTTGTGCTGTTTCCGTATTAATGCACTCAGTACTTGCTGACTTTGCTGATAATCTCTCGACCCCGATATCTTGGTATGAGTTCAGCATTCGTAAGCTGTTGTAGGAACGACGTGATTTCCACGTTGGTATTTCTGTGTGGAACCAGAAAACCGTCTGCCTTCTCCCACACTAGCTGTAGGTGCTTACAGAATAGCCGTTCACACCATTAGGTTTAAAATCCTATTTGTGTTTTTTCTAGTGCCGATACGTTTACACTTACTCATTGGAATCATACTGGAGAATCTTTAGGCGAGGTGAAAGAAACATTACTTGAGGTTTTGGACATCTTCGAGAGTGATGTCTAAAAACGGACATAACTTCGCGGTCTGTCTGTTCGATATCAGATGGGACACCTCTGTTTGTTATTATGTGTTTCCTCATTTACTTAACACAGTGGCCACTTCAAGCAGAAAAAACAGTGGAATAGCACTGGAGCAATTTGTCAATCTATGTAGCGTTACTTTTTGTGTGTTATTTGTTATAAACAACACGACATCGACAAGTGTTTTCCCAAACATTCTATCATTGTATCGTCGTCCCTTGTGTCTAGCATTCGATCTCCATTGTACACACACAACATGTATACGGCTTTTTAAACAAAATCAGCTTAGCCTTGGTATTGGTTGACTGTCCAAATGTTTTTTAACTGATTTGATTTTGCAGCACCCATAGCCAGGTGCACCGTCTACTGTATGCTGGCTTGTAGCTTGTCTGTTTCGTTAAAAATATACGTATTAAGAACTGAAGTAGTTCATAAAGTATACTGTTTTTACCAGGACTATTCGGAAACTCAACTTTTATTCTGGAAACTTAGACATTAACGGAACAGTGGCCACGCGCATCCGTGTGTACAATCAAAAACTTTAAGTTGAAAAACGAGTGCTCTTTACTCTATAAGTCTGGTCGTTTAATTTCACGCAGGCCTTTGTGTTGTTTGTCATACTCATTCGTTCGGTGATACTAAGACGTCTGGCTAATCTATGAGTTAGTCACTGATATAATGTTCTTTTTGCTACTGCGGTGCCACCTCAGGATTCAGTGCACACTTGTTGCAAACACTCCTGTAGTATGCGGTACAAACTCTGTAGAGAACATGGCATTGGAAAACGACTCACGCAGCTCCTACTGCTACTCATGTCCCAGTATGTAACCTCTTACAACCACGATTATCATCACAGCATCTTCTAGTAAATTCATCACTATAATTCAAATTCGGGCACGTTGTAGTTAATCCAGTGGAACCTCTGGTAAATATGTGACAACGTTTGGCCCCAAGGACTGTAACCCCCTCCCCCACAAGGATGAATGCGTATCATTGATTCGCTCGCATGGAACAATTCGGCAAACCTGCTTTCAGTTCTAGCCAAATCATTGCTGTAATGATTCTCTCTGAGTAGGCATAAAACTGTGGTTTACCGCGAATGATAAGCAGTCACTGCCATATTCCAATTAACTTAGCTAACGAGAGAGAAAACCACGAGTATGCTATTATCACTGAGTATTTCACTGCTCATTGGAGGCTGTGAAAGTAACAATACCGTATGAGTGAGAGTATTACGGATTTCATTGCCGGTATCGAAGTCCACTTTGATCTAATCACAGCATTTCAAACCTGTTCAGTAATGGTATACGATATGCCGAACTGATGAGAAGAGGAGGGGAAAATTCAGTACCGCATACAGGACAAGAAATTCGCAAAATGAAGTTATTTTACACAGCTTTTTTTAATACCAGGCATGTGAGACTTAAGTATAAAGTAAACAAGTGACTAACTGATAACCAGAAGGATGATTGCCGACAATTTCCCGCAAGTTCAGTCCACATTGGCCAGGACAATCAATATAGGTGAAATTTAATGAGCAAATATCTTTAGGAGCATGGCGGATGCCTGAGATGGATGATGGACAGCCTCAATGACCCTGAACAAATTAATGCGGTTGCGCTCCGTGAATGCGTGAAGCGATACCGCTAATTCTGCGTTGTATCTGATCACAGCTAAGTGTTAAGCGCTCTCTGAAACCAATCTTTTGTTGGTAGGTGTACAGCCATTAATTGTTCTGATAGAGTTGGTAAGTCAGTAAATCTCAAAACTAGTAACACAAGGGTTTACTTCAAATCGGAAAGAAGTAATTGAACGTCAACAGGCAACAGACGTGCTGAGCACATGGACGACAATACATCCAAAGCAACATTTTTATACGCCTGAAAAAGAACTGGACAGAGTCAGTTAGTATTGTGTAATATGTTCGGACCCAATACAGAGGTTGTAACTTTTGCCTTGGAGAGGCCGTACTTTTATTCAACTGTATAGATCTCTTACTTCAGTTCATCTGAGTGATATTGGCGGAATACCGGTGCCCTTACGTCTAAGTGCTTCCCGTTTATCTTCATACATCTCTCTTTCCTTTAATTGACTGTACATCAAGCTCCAAGTACTGCACACATGGTTAGAAACAAATAAACACGCATTATCTACCCATTTATTCTGAATAAGATAGTACTTTTGTCTTGATTTGCCGCTACAGAGTTAGTGCAACTCTACACAGGCCTACTGCACGGAATTTTTCTTGCACACTTTTGTCGAATTCATCTACGCGCTCTTGTTTTACTTGCTGTCACTGTCCCTAGGTACGCCAATCATACTTTCGGGAGCTCCTGCTGATTTGGTCTCCTGAGGCTCATTCGATCACAATTGTTCAAAGCACGTTCTGTGGTAGTAAGGTCACACTAACGTGTACGGAATGGCATGCCACCAATATTGTAAGGTGAACTGAACATCATTACAGAGTTGTAGTATCGGGCCTTGACCCTCTAAACTTGAAGAGTTCGTCCATTCTGAGTGAACGACAATAGGATAAGAGTATCCGTAGCAAGTCAGATACACTCAAAACAGATCTGATACAGTAAAGACAAATCAACTAACCCATTCCATATGACCATGTAACAACCTACACGTGGAATTAACCGACCTTAACTTCTACTCTGATAATGCTATTACCGGTGTTTAGTCAGTAAACCATGAATTTTCACATACATACTCTTTGTCCTCTTTTCCTGTAGCAAACTTACGGCTAATTAGTCCAAATAACTTTGCTCTGTTTTGCCGAAAACACTGCAGCTTCGCCCATTCTAAGTATGTATGCCAGCATTTTGAATTTTCTACGAGCTTTACGACCAAACTTTTGCGTTTTCACTCTGATTGTCCGGAGTGATGTAGAAAACAATCTTATCGAGCAGACGGTTCTAGCACAAACATCTCTCACGCTCCCTATGATAATTCCACCCGCTTTCTTCGGGCATCCGCTGATAGCCACCTAATGTTTACCTTAGTATTGTCATTTTCAGTACACTCAAGAATCTCCCTATTCAAGCCTTTGGTTTATCTACCTTGATCATCATGCCGTATGGAATCGATCTGTGCTGAATCAGGTGAACTAGTGTTCAGATGACTGAAAGAAATCCAGTGAATGTCAAACAACTGTTTAGTACAGTGAAGTAAACGGTTGGCTACTACATCCTGTCCAGGCGAGCGTATGGAGAGTCAGCCCGTACGGCATGCGTTTTAGTGTCCAGTGTACATAGTCAACAGGTACCAGTGGATAGTTCTAACGAATACTGGTCCGAAGTACTATCGGCTCATCCGCACCCTGATTAGCGACCATCCCGCACGATTCTGCCTCCGGACTGGTCATTGGTCGACCCGATCACCGGAGATGAAATATCACGCACCTTGAAGTGAGTGGAGAACACCGCTCCAGGTTTGGACAGGTTTTTGCTCAAACATTTGAAGCGCATGAAAGCTGATGCCCTGGCCGGATACTTCAACCTTTTCTTGCTGACCCAAGGTTGTTCGATCCATCTGGGCCACTCTCGCATCACGCTTGTTCCGAAAGTTAATAATCCTTCATCTCCAATCGAGCTCAGACCAATCGCCGTATCTTCAACGTTGATTCGTTGTTTTCATAAGATATTGGCTGATCGTTGGAACACGCGCTTGCGTTTGCCCACTCTTCAGTTTGCTTTCCTGCATCGTGACGGTTGCCTCAAAGCGACCTCACTGCTCCATGCGCTGTTTCGGAACTCATGCACAACCTCTTCAAGTCTGTGTGCGGCCTTCATCGACGTGTCCAAAGCATTTGACTCCATCTCGCGGGACTCTATTTTCAGATCGGCCCAAGCTTTCGGCGCCCCTCCACCTCTGACACATTGCTGACTCCTATCGCAATGCTTCCGTCACGCTTGGCAGCACCGCCCTCCGGTCCCAGCGTGGGGTTCGCCAGGGTGACCCGTTGTCCCCGCTTTTGTTTATCATGGCGATGGATGAGGTGCTTGCTCTTTCTCGACCGGAGCTTGGCTACCAGTTCCACGGCACACTGATCAGCGGTTTTGCCTATGCCGACGATCTGATCCTCCTGGCTGAAAACCCCACGCGACTCTCCGAGAGGCTCGCAACCGCCCCTAATGCCCTGAAATTATCCGGGCTGCAGATCAACACGCGTAAAATGAAGCTTATGATCATTCGCGGTGATCACAAACACAATGTGACCGCCATCTCCAATGAGTCTATCCAGTTCGGTCCGGATACTATCCGCTCACTAAGCGCCATTGACACGGTGACCTACCTGGGTATCCCGTTCACCTGGAAAGGTAAAGCATTCACTAATCACCGTCTGCAGCTTCGCACGATGCTGGACGAAACGACCAGAGCGCCATTGAAGCCGCATCAACGTTTAGATCTGCTGAGACAACATTTGATCCCCAAGATGAATCACTCGTTGATACTGAGTCGAGTGCACCGGAACACGCTCAAAGCAATGGACTGTACCGTCCGCCAGTTTGTTCGGCAATGGCTGCGCCTTCCCAAGGACACGCCCATCAGCTACATCCACACCCCAATTCGTTTGGGGGGTCTGGGCATCCCGAGTTTATCCACCACTATCCCCATCTCGCGCAAATCCCGACTGGAGAGACTGCTCTCTAGTCAATGTCCAGTTCTGCGGAATGTGGTCAAAGACCATTCGTTTGGCCCTATCCTGAGGGAAGTAAATGTCCCGGTACGCGTCCAGGGTGTAGTGGTGACGAGCAAGGAGGAAGCCCACTCTGCATGGTCCAATAAGCTTTATCACTCGCTTGATGGCTGTGGTCTTCGGGAAGTATCACGCTCTCCACTCTCCAATCGTTGGCTGTTCAATCCAGATCGCATCTTCCCCAGGATCTTTATTCGTGCTATCCAGCTCAGGTGTAGTCTGCTGCGGACCAAGGTCCGAAACTCACGAGGTGACCGAAGCGGCCAGTCAGTTCTCTGCCGTGGCAACTGTGGTCAACCAGAAAGCCTCGCTCATATTCTGCAATCATGCTGGATCACTCACGATGCGCGTTGTGCTCGACATAACCGCGTGGCTAAAGACCTGGCGAGACGACTGCGTAACTTGGACTATACAGTCTTCGAGGAGCTGCGAGTACCAACGGCGAGCTCGTTTATCAAACCCGATGTGATCGCGGTTCGTGGCGGCGCTGCTGTGGTGCTTGATGTCAGTATAGTGGACGACTACCGTTGCCAACTTGCCTGGACCGACAAGACTGCGAAATACGGTACTGACTCCCATAAAGCTGCCATTTTGTCCACGCTCCATACCATGAGCTGTGAGGTGAACTCTGTCTCTCATTCACCTGTGATTATTTCCTTTCGCGGAATCATGTTCCCTGCTTCATGTAGCGCTATTCTTCGACTCGGATTGCCTTCTTATGCAGTCACAGATCTATGTCTACTAACTGTTCTTGGTTCCCTGAAAACTTACGACACCTATATGCGGGGAACCTGGCGTTGACTGTTGCCACCTCCCTGACAGTCGTCTCTCTATGAAGGACATTCTGTCCCGATGCGTGAGCCTTGACTGTGATAGCACCTTTGTGCCCTGAAGAGCCTGTGATTTTGTGGGTTTGACTGTTTTTAACACTTCACCTTTACCGAATTTTTTTTTTTTTGTTCTCCTATACTGTGCCTTCAATTTTCAGCACACTGTTTGATACACACCCCTACCCTGTTTTCCTTTGATGCCTGAACTATTAACGCTTGTCATTCTTATGCGAGGACCCATTATATGTACAATGTTGCCGACTACGCATCGCGTAACATTTGACTGTGAGCTTGTTTCCGCTTACTCCCCTTGCCATTTCTCTTATTCCATATTGGTGTCGCCGGTTGTTCTTTCTTTGCAAGAAGTTGTGTAAATTGCTCTTCAAAATAAACGATATAGTAGTAGTAGTAGTAGTAGTAGTAGTAGTAGTAGTAGTATGACCGTGACTAAGTAAGTGGGTCATTGGTCAAAACGGTTGCCCAAGCCACAGTTCAAGTCTTGGTCGTTTTGAAGATGTGCACTACTAACCATCTCCATCAAAGTGGGAACTCAGATCTAGTACAACAATTTGAAAAAGAACGAGTCCAAAAATCTGTCTGACTGGTAAGCTACAATCCACTGTGAGTAAAAAGTTTTGTAAACCAAATCTCTCACTATTTAATGGCAACACAACAAATTGTAAAATGGGCTGTTTTAAAATGAACAGTTTCAAACGATTTATTTGTGGCAGTGTCTTGTGCAATTGTCGTTATCTGGTACGACCACTCATTTTCACGTTTTCCTTACCAAAGCACCTGTTCGCATGAGATTGTTTTACTCCATTCTATGGAAGACTTGCTAGACTTGCTATCATTGCGATGCCCTGAGGTTGTTTTCCCCCAACTAGTTCATTCAGTGCACACCAAATGAGCGTGCTGTACAAACTGGTGTGTTACTCAACGTGCCGCCCCAAAAATTTGTGCACTTTCTAACTAGCTTTTGATGTCGAACTGCCTCCACATGATCCTAGTGATAACCAATGGACTTTTAACGCAAAACACTAGTTTTCAATATTCACGACTTAATTAGGTCATAACCCCCTTAACACTGTTGCATAAAACTAAAAGATGGCGTCACTGGTGTTTTGTAGTGTATGAATAAGCTATGTTGACCAGCAGATTCATTATACCTAAATTAGGTGGACCATCTTTGCTTTGTCGTCAGAGAGTCGAAATGCTGAAGCGGTACAGTTGAGTCGTCTGTTTGTTTCGAAATTCCTAAAGCTGACCTTCCACATTTGAACGAGTTTTATCTGTACCAGTCAAACGTACGGTCTAATGACTTGGAAATTATGGAGATTCAAAATGATGAACCTCTGCGGCAGCTTCGCATTTCGTAAGGACGTCAGAATACAAACTGAATATCAGTCACATTTGATCGCAAATTTTGCATTCTCAAAGATAGTTCAACCGGTGCTTTCCGAGAAGTCAATAGGCTGGAGTGATGTTTTCGTTGTGGCTCGACTGTAATGCGGATACTGTCCGCGGTCGGAAATCGAAATCACTGACAAACATTTATATTCCTGACGGCTCTTAAAAAGGGTGTATCTCGAGTCTATTGGATCTTTTTCCGGCAGGCTGGCTGAAATATCTATGGAAACGTGGAAGTTGTGGCCAGCTGTGGACGATGTTTGGCATGAAATTGACTAAATCCCCGATTACTCATTAACGGAGTTACAGTATGTTAAGGCTTTTTTGACTTGAAACAGCAGGACATTAATTTTTACTGTTCCGGTGTCGGTCTGGTAATGGACTAGTGACAACTGTGCACGTTTCTGGTTCTCATTTTAAACACAAGAATGGTGCCTACACAAGCATGCCAGCGTCAAAAGAGTGCTTCTGATCATTTCTATCTGGCTGTATAAAACATAAAATTCTAAATCTTATTGGTTGTTCAAGAAGTTTTGAACAATCGATACATGCTCGATCAGGGACCGCAAAATGTCTTATTATTTTGATGAACATTACTGAACATCCAGCAAGATGTGCAACGTGATGGCTACATAGCAAGCGGACCTGAAGTCAATTCGGATCAGAAGACTGGGCGATGGGTGTGATTAGTTACGTTTGTGGGAGGACTAGATGACTTTAGCAACATGAACCCGATACAGCAGAAAAGCGTAACTCTCACACACTTGTTTACAATTATCGATCGTCCAGATGATTGCTACGCCAGCACGGCTGTCCCTCACGGCTTTCGCTGAATGGATGCGATATGTTAAGCAGCATACGAGCATAAACACAAAAAAGACGATTAACTTGAACTTGCCATGATAGGTCACTCTTTTGGTTCACCCTCGTGAGTCACGAAATGTGCCATATTTCGTGGAGAGTACCTCGTCGGCTGTGCCATTTATGCCGTTAGCAAGTTACTCGATAGTTTTTATCGATTGCACCCTTCAGAAGGTATTGCGCCTTTGTTTATGGTAATTCATTTGCAGTTCTAGTAGTGGAACCGAGCCTGTTCTGTCTCATCTTCAGCACGTGGGTTGGTGCAGGAATATACACAGGAGTGATGACGAATTGAGACGGTTCTTCTGTAAAAGTCTCGTCAGCATCTTCTGAGCATATGGTGTAATTTCTTACATTCAACGCTCCCTGTGATTTTTAGAGGCAAGCCACTATTGCCGGGACGAACTTGGTGGACTTATTTATTTATTTATAACCGTGCTAAGCCCACATGCGCTCCTCCGTAGCTCCTGAGGACAAAAATGTACACCGCAGAGTAACTTCTAGATTGGTTTCACAATTTCTTCAACATCAAGAAGCCAGACTGATGCGACTGATGTTAAACAGATTCGTTAGAACAGATGACCTCAAGCCGAACAAGAACATCACAAATTGTCGTGGTTTTAGCCACTACATGGACGTTGCTTCATTCGCTACGAGCTGCGGGATAGTTTATGGTGAATGCTTTGCCGTTACGGTTCCTCAGGGAATTTCTGTGGTGTCACCCACTATTTTCAGAGTGATTCAAACTGAACGGATCACACTGAAGCAGTGGGGAACTGACCGGAAGCGGGAACATCACACACGAATCCAGACATTCTGATAGGACACACGCGTTTTTCGACTAGTCACAGTGGAATTGTGGATGTAGAGTGCATATCACTACGGTCACCGTTTGGCAATTCACATCTGACAGCACAATTAGAGCATTATACTATTTCGAAATACGTCAACTGACGTTCCACCACCCACCTCAGTAAAGAGACCTGTTTTCCTGTTTCTTTTCACAATATCAGGACTCTGACTTGTGACATTCCGTTATCACTTCATTCTCCAGTATGTGAGCGCGATTCGTCTAATTTGGGTCAACGTACATACAAAATAATATCAGAAGGGTCCACCGGGACATGTAAGACTGTCATCGAGATTTGGAAATTGATATTTATATGTGCAAACTCGTCAACTGAATGGTTTGGTGCAGAAAGGGTATACAGAACATGCGGACAAAAACTTTATCTAATCGACTTTTCCGGAAAATCAACAACCGTTCTTTCATTTCTCGTAAAACGTTGGTAATCAGCGTTCGAGGTTCAAAGATCCAAGACACCTGATGCACGCCAAGTGGTTGCGGATTTGTAGAAGACAAGCAGGTTAACAGGTGAAGAAGACTACAGTTTGTTTGCCGTAGTCAATGCTCGTACTTCAGGAGGCATGATGACATCTATTAAATATACTAGTGGCTTTGTATTCTCAGTAGCTGTCAGTAGTCTAGAACATCAGGAGGGTTTCTTAACTGTGTTCCTGGGTTTTAAGATACACCACGTCATCAGGTTTCAATGAACTTTGAGGAGGCGTTAGTATTGTGCATATGCCTTCGACAGCAGTGAGTCTAATAAGAGGAACGAAATGAATACGTCATATTTATTATACCTAACCGGGTGAGACAAAACGGTAAGGTGAACGGTAAGTGGAATTTCTAGATGTCTATGGGCAAATCAGTCGTCTGGATCGTGCAGTTTTTTTCACTGACGAATTGGGCCAAGGATATAAATTAACGAATATTCTCGCTTTGTACAGTTCCTTATTAATAGAGTCTAATGTCGAATTTAATAGCTCATTTATGATTTATTCATTTAGTTTGTTTCTGACTAGTTGCATTCCGTATATCAGTGCGCAGATCAAAAATACTTACGCAAACTATGAAGGAACTAAGCCTCATAATCCCGGTTGATGTTTTACGCTCACTGATACGTTTAGTGATGAGAGGTCTCTGGGAGAACAGGGCTGGTTTTATGGCTGTTACGACGTCTCCGATACCCAGTGAAACTTGGTATAATAGGATGTGTCCAAAGTTAACCGGGTAGGCATACCTAATTAGCGGCAAGACCGATCTTGTGACCGCGGTGAAGTTGGAATGCTCCGCACACACTACCTACGCCATCTTACTTTGTGAAACTGTGGTGCAATTTGCATTCTTGAGGTAGATTAAATTCCTGCATATTTTGTAAAAGTATCCTTAACATCTTTACTGATCTGTGGACCCCGGTGAATCCGAGATAAACGAAACAAATTACTCACAAACAATTTAATAGCTGCAATCATTCTGAGCACATCTAACAAAGTAGATTTGCAACTTTTCGCAGCCTACGCAATCGGCTCACAAAAAAAGTCGCTTAATACTGAAGATTTGTTAATTAGTTTTCTGCTGATTCGTGTTGTCAACGAAACGGATTCAACTTTTCCTTACGGGTATTGCTCAGTTTGTACAAATCTAGTTTAGCCAATCCACTTTTTTAAATTTTAAAAGTTTATTTCACTTCCAGCGGACCAAATTTATTTTGTCAACTTCTTCAACAATATACGTAAGGGATTTAAATTAAAATGATGCTTGAACACACAGTATTACCATCGGCCTGAACTAATGCACTTATGGCTGTACCCAGTCATCTGTAGCCGGTGTAACCGCGAACAGCGAGGAGTGGGAGGTATGCCAGTGGAGGTCTTTGAACTACATTCATCCCAGGAGGTTCGGCTCAATTTTCACACACTAATTTATCAGTAACTCTATCAGTGCTCTGGTAACAGATTTCATTTTCGTTGTCTGTGGTTATGAAGCAAAGTAAGGTCCGATAGTATGGTCGTATATGATTATTGAACCAGTCACTTACGAGCAATGTTCAAATTGCCTGTCTGCATAGGGATGCAGGGGTTTTGGGAGCAGAAGATCAGAATTCTATACCACACTGTGATTAAGGTTAAGCTTACGTCATTTACTAACAGACCGGAATAGTCGCTCATTAAGGATGACTCCATTCGAGAGGAGCGTGAGCATAATGCAGCGGTGGTTGGCACGCCAGTCTAACAAGCACGAGTTCGGAAAGTCAACTATAGATTCCGACCATACCGTGCACTACGGATAAGCTTCGTCTAGACAGATATTTTCTGGTGCTTTCGTTCGAGGAGGATCAGTCTTTTGTGCGAAAGCTAAATGGGGAGAAATTCAAATATTCAGTTACTCTTCTGTATTTAGTAGGCTATTATATGAGTTAATTGAGAGAGTGTCCACGAAGTACTTGACAGATAGTAGCGAATATTTCTGAATGCTAACATATAGTTCGCGGGGTCTCCAACCTTTGTCAAGCACTGCTCAGCAAATTATGATATTGCTTCGTACAGAATAAAAACACCCCACCTGCCTTTACCGGAATGACTGAGATAGGTCAAACAATCATATGTAAGCCCGGGTAAATAGCACAGTCTTTTACCTCGTTATTCGTTCAAAATGAACGGACGACACTTTAGATCACCAAGAAATTGCAAGCATGCAATCCATCTGATGTATTGTACCATGTTATTCTGACTTTCTGGGTTGAAATTGTGGTTCTGTCTCCTGACATTTGTGCCACGTGTATGCAAGTGAGGTTGTGTTGTGCAGGTGGATTTGTACTACAACTATACGCACGCAAACTGCACCTAGATATAAACTCACGGGGAATGAAAAACGCAATTTTACAGTGAACTCTGTCAAAATGTACACAATTTTACATGCATGCTGGAGCTGACGAGAACGTGCATACTTTACAGTGGCTGGCCATTGTTGTGTATCTAGCTTCGATCAACTAAGACGGGACAACTCTCCTCAAACATCATCAATGACGAGTAGAACCCAAAGAACCAAAGAAGGGTTGTAAGAAAGTCCAGAAGATGATGTACGGCTTAAAGATGATTCTTGTTCAAGGGTGCATGATTAGTGAAAGGCAAGGAATTGACACTTTTTCAATCGATGAAGTGAATAACGTTTGTCACGCGCATATAAAAATGTTTTCCGGTGGATACATCTCGCAGACAATTGCTTGTGATAATAGATAACAGGTGTACTGCTAATAGGTAGCAAAATTTTAAGCAATTATCGGTAAATAACTAGTGCCAAGCTCGAACATTTGGGCTGGCCTTGTCCTGGAATGCACTTCTGATGCTATCAGCAGCACCGGATAGTCGTTCCCAGGTAATATAAAACTATATACTACTCTCTCTCTGTGATCGGAAATCCCGTAAATCCATTGTCGACAGAACAGTTCGTGTCAAGATAAAGTCATCTGCCCTGTGGATGTTTGTTTGCGTAAATTTCAGGATCCACTACCAGCTCGTCTCTTATAAACATCGGCTATCTACGCAATCCCTAGTGGTTGCGTCGTTGAGGTGGATAATTCATACACAGTAGGAGAAAAGTATATTGCGCAAGTAAATAGGACAGGTAGCATAGAAGTTTTATGTGCACATACGAAAATCACTGGGTAATTTTTGTTGCTTGTGCAATCTTAAGGAAGCAATGACTGTTCACACAGCGAGTGCGAAACGTCCTGCTCGAGCTGGCTTTATGTCATCAGTCTGTCAACTATCCAGTAGTTGCTGATACTAGTTGTACGTCATCTCTAGTTGTACCCATATTCCTTTGCAACACTGTGTCGCATCCAAACCTATTTCTCACCCACACTAGAATGTGTTTCTCGTTTTAATGACGCAACTATCCCAGTTCGTTCAATTCGACAGCAAGTATGTGCATAGCTCTGATATTCCATATCTAAGTGACTACTGGTTTACACCTACATGTTCAAAATGGGTCGCAAGCAACCAAGAACATGAGGGCTCAGCTGAATTTTTACAACGATGGCCACTTAGCCAGCCACATTTGTGAATTGAATTGACTGAAATGCCAATTTCGCGAATAACCCAGACATAATTTAGGCACGTCTACTGCTGGAAACCACCTCTCGATTGCTTGCAAAGTTATTGCTTTCGACTCTAGAACTGCATTTATTCGAACACATCCACCGCACATTCACCGTCCAATGATAACCGTAAACATATCTCCTCACTTACAGTCTCAAACATTTCGACCGGATAGAACAGCGGTTCGACTGTTTTCTACGTATCTCTGTTATTCGCTGTCAGTGAAATCTGTTTGCACAACATTCAACTTACAACCTTCTGACGACGTTTCTTGGTTGATTGCGGAAAAAGATTGTCAACTCTGTGATAGGAAGTCCATGGTTAACAGGTGGAGTGGAAGTGATATTTTATCCCACAGTGTACCTGCGAATGATTACGAATCGCGGTCCCCTTGAATGATAACAGTAAAAAAATTCCATGCTAAAATGTACTGAAAACAACTTTCCGATCAAATTTTGTCCTGGAGGTATCGTTCACTCTTGCCACAACCAGCCACCCTTGGTTCTGTTGCTCGATAATCATTTCGAGTGTGACTTTCCTAGAGATTGGTAACATGCTGGTAGTAAGAGAACTGTACTGGTAGTTATAGTTTTTTTCCAAGTTCACCATCACTCACATTTGATCGCAGTGTTCGCATTCAGATAGACTTTCCAGCCAGCCTCTTTCGAAAAGAAGCACTAGACTCGAGTTTCGCTCTCATTAGAGCTCGTCAGTAGTGCATATCCTTGCCACGGCCGGG
>QNGE01000479.1:209250-236364 GCA_008508345.1 Paragonimus westermani | reverse complement strand
GACTACTTATCAGTTATAGTTTTCTCTTTTTCAGTTAATCGTTGGTTATCGGTTGATCAATATCACAGTTTGGTACGATGTCTGTGTCCACGGCTGAAAACGTTGTGTATGATATTGACGCTGTTCGTTAAACCCGGTTTCCTAAGTCTGACAATAGAACTGTGATACACTGCGATCACAGATCGCTTTACTTCGACATCCAGTTGATAATGTCAAACTACCTTCAAACGGGAAATAGACAGATCGAGTGAAAAATGTCATCACATCCCAAGTCCTATTGAATTATGTCATTCTACTTGTGTCGTCTGGCCGTCTTTGCGATTGTGGTGATAGAAACATAGACAATTTTTGGTGATACTCTGTAATGAAACGTCCCCGTGACCAGTTTGAAAATTTTGCTGAACAATCCTAACATACACATTTTATGCGATGACAGGTATCGTTATTCCCTGTTCTTCATTTCCGTGTCCCTCCGTCTAACCGCCCAATATAACACTACAAATTGTGAAACTGTATCAGCAGAATTAAACTCAAAATAAAATTCACTGAAATTCAGAACTAATATTGAAATATAGTTCACATTACTTTGTAAGCATTTAAAGGTTGATGAGCATTTCAGTTTAACTACATAGAATGGGTTCACGCGGAACTTTCCGTCAACATTTCAGTGTATAAACAATGGAAATACGGCTTTTGTTTCAGCAGTCCACTGGCATTCCACCATAGATTGTCGGTTTAGTTTTGATACATCACAGCTTATCCTAAACACTCTTAAGGTCGTAGTGAAATCTGCTGTGGACTAACTCTTTCATTACTTACCTCATGTCAAAATTCAACAATACCACCAGCGACTTAATAACAAGTTATTCATTTGGTAAACAAGGTTAATCACTGAGTCCAGACCAGGATAAAATCGGCCACCTTCTTATTACTGGTTCATATTGTATCTAGGACAATTAAAATTTTGAGCCTTCATCGAATTGTTATTGGGAAACGAGATTGTGAGAAAAATAGGACAATGCTTGTTAAGAATAATAAACCTAATTACACCGCCTTTATCGAAACTTAACGGATCACTCTGTCACACGGTCTACTCAGCCACCTGTTTATGTTGCTCAATTTACATGAAAGTTAGTTGATAGATCAACAAACATGGAACCTTGCGAATATTGCTTTGGGAATTTATATAGTGTTTTCATTCAAATATGACGTTCATTATACATCTCCAACAAATGTGAACCTATATAATGTGTGTGTTCCAAACAATAGATGTTTAATTGTATCAAACTATATGACACATATAGTTTTAGTCAGTTCTAAGCACAATCTGGGTTTACTAAAATATGAGTCCTTACTGAAAAGCCTCGCACACAACTACTCGAACAACAATACCCTAGATTCAAACCCTTTAATGTATGTAGGGTAATACGCGTTAGCCGTATTTTAAACGGAAGTACATTGTTTATGGATTCAGCCAGAGATCATCCAGCAGCAGTGCACGTTTTCAACGTCGTGTCATTAGATGTTTCAGATCGTTTGGTCGGAGTGATAAAGAGAGACCAGACATACTTATTTTTACCGTTAAGCCACTTCCACTCTGGATTGTTTCACTCTAGACAACCTGATACAGCCCGAAACATTCTGCAATAAAAGTGGACAGAAATGTAATATATCTTTACTAATACAAAGTCTTAGTGGAGATTTTCAAGTTCTTCAATCCTTATATCAGTAGTCTACATACACTCACCACTTGAGTCTTGTCTACTAACACAAACCTGGTCAACTTTTGGTTAAACTCTAAGCGAACATGGGTTAAGTGAAAAATTCCGCCAGGACCTAGCGAACCCACGAGTTTGGATTCCAAAAAATTGGTTACCAATTTACAACCGATCAAAACCATGGGAAAGTTTGGAACTGCAATCTGTCTGGAGTTTGAAGCCCAACCAGTGAAGCAAGAGGTGAGCAGTTTCGTGCCTCTACCCTAGTAAAGTTTGGTTGTTGAAGGTGACCAGTACATGACATCAATTCACTTGCTTCTTCCAAGTTCACAGTGTTCTCCCTAGATTAGTTTTGGGCCAATACTTTTGAAGAATGTCTTCATTATGCCCACTACAACTTGTTATGGATGAAGTCGGGCAAGTTAAACATTTGCAACTACATAACACTATCACGATCAAAACAATCATTGCTCACCTTTGGACAGCAACTTGTCCAGATATGTCTTCACTCTTACCGGATTTACCTGTGAATTCTGCGTTGTCGAGGTCTGTCGATGTCGTAAGCGATAGTGTTGCTGAGGTGCAACTCTAATAGTGTGATTGTAACCCTGGCAATTCCATCGATGTGCAGCAAATTGATATTCACATTCGCGCAGTCCCATGAAGTAACCACGTACAACACTCTCCATCAGATGCAAATAACGCCGACATAACTTCTTCTGTCTTCGCAGGAATCCGTTTGGATGATCACAAATACTCATGCGCAGTTTGCCATCTGGCCCTACAAATTCATCGGTCACTGCAGCAGTAGTCATCTGGACTGGTGCATTAATTCTGTACAAACTGGTTGAAGGATCCGCTTCAGCTTCAGGCGATGAAGCAGCGATTGAATATAGATTGGGCGACTCGATAACTGTGTGATTCCACCGCAGTGACTCACCAGAACCATTCGGAATTACCTTATATGGTGATGACCCAGTGGATCCAGGAGTGTAGGGATATCGGCGTTGCATCGACGCGGTTAGCTGAGTGGAAGGGTTCATAATTTGTGGTATGCGACTTTGCCAGTGGTTGGTTTGCTGTTGATGATGTCGTCTAGTTTGCTGGTAATATCTGTTCCCAAAACTGTTATTAGTAGAATCCACTGAGTAGTCTGGATAGCTTGAAGCTGTTGGCCGATTTCTCACGCTTGATAATCGGTCGTCAACAGACGTGGACCCAGCGGAAACGTCTGCGTCATGAGGATCAGGTGGCTGATTAGTTACCAGTAGATCACGTAGCTGTTTACTGGGGAATAGAAAGCACAGGGTGATCAGAAGACTATATCCTATCGTCAACATTGCTTGTTCTAATATCACTTGTTGATTTACAGGCACTCATCAACAGCAGTGTTTGGGATGCTTGATAGTATGAATTGGTTCCGCAGCGAAAGTTCTGACGGGTTACGCAATCAAGCTCAAGTTGTCCCAGTAGATCGATCAACTAAGTCGTCAGAACGCGGTTGCATGATAAAATTCACTTGCTTAACCCATGTTCCACAGCCGTCTTTCAGAGCAGTTTGAAAGAAGCGCGTGAACAAGGCCGACGAGCGCGTTATGGCGTTTGGTTGACAGCGGAAAATTCACAATCAGTGGTGTGCCCATAAATCATAAAGCTGAGCGCGATGGGTGTTGTTGACGTGAAACCGGTGGTGCGCACGTTGTCTGCGCACTCACTCACACACAAACACGTAGCCGAACCAGAGGGTTAAGCATCTGTCGGACTATGATAAATGGGTCCCAGTTCCTACGCCTGCACATACCGCCTCACGTAAACGCATGTTCGCAGTTTGTTAGCATGTTTACACCGAAGGGGTTTGGTGGGTCAGTCAGACTCTGCGGCCGACCGGAAACAAGCCAGACAACACACTTACACGGAAGCCACGGGGATGACCTGGACAAAGTATCACATACGCACACGGGATTGGCTCACAATAAGCAGGCGTGTGTACGAACGCACGTGAAGTCCTGGTATTTGATACAGGGGCGACATTTCAGTTGCCTGGGTTCGATCCTGTATTTTCTCATAAGTGAATGTTTGGCTGAGTGATTGCGTGTGCGAGATCACAACAACAACAACAACAACAACAACAGCCACAGTTGTCAAGACAACAATAGTCAGCTGGTACGCAAACACCGAATCGGGCAACCAAAACATGATTTTGGCGTTAACAGTGGATAAAATATTAACCCGGCAACAAACATAACCAGCTGTTTGAAAAATTCAATATATTTTGTGCAACACATGCCTCGAGGTCTTCTTCAAGCAAAATAAACTCAGTTTCCGCACGTAGGCAATCAAAAGGTTGGTTTTCCACAATCAGGTTGCCAGATCGGATGTTTAACAATGGGTCACTCATCGCTGCATGACCAGTTATTGAAACACGGTATCTAATGGTTTATCGCGTTCTAAACAAATGAATATGTCCTCTTTTTGGATGAAATACAGATCAGAAAGTGTTAAAAATACTCGAGTGGGTTCTATTGTACTCGGCCAGACTCAGCCAGTGAGTTCAACGCCCGATGGGTTATGCCCACTTCCGGTTGTACAACTTTGAAACTATTAACCACTTCAACTGGTGGCCTAGTTGGGTTACAGTGATACACCCTTAAGTAATTGATGAAAGGGTGTCATACCGCAAATCGAGTTATTCGTGTCGCCATATCGTACACACTTTACAGTCATGGCTTTCCGTAACAGCCAGTAGAGAATATGTCATAAGCATGCGAGAGACTTTGTTGCGCGTTTGCCGGTAGAGAAAAATACAAAATCGTTTACCTAGTCAGGAAGAGTCAGCACAGATAAATTACAATGGCCCTGGTTATCACAAAGTTACTGGTACTCTTGTATGAACCACACGAGCGAACTGTTGATCTATCCTCTTTCAGTAACCGGCTGCAAACGTTCGATGTACTGTTTTATTGAATGGGTACGCGCATGCATATGCGTATTTTATCGTAACATCTATGTTCGCAGGCGCCAGCTGCGCAGAGGTTAATACTGTCACCTGATGAGTTCTTGAGCCGGAGTTCAATCCCCGGTCGCAGAAACATGGCATAATACCGAGGACCACTTGCGAGAGCGAAACTCAGTTTGGTTCGCTTACAAAAATTTATGGCTGGAAAATTGATGTAAACGTGAAAGTTCCAAGCAGTCTCAAAATCTTCTTGTTCGTAAGCTCCTTCGTTTTCCCCAATGATATATGCAGTATGAATTTTTGAATTTTCTCCCGGGTGCACTTCAGAACGCTGTTACCCATGATTCTGTTTACTTTTTAGGGCTAGCGGAATACAGTTTGTTTTTAATAGTACTTAGCAAATGTGCGCGCAGACAGCTTACTTACCCAGACCACTATGCTAGTAGTGACCTTGAGAAGGTAGTTTCTTCGGAGTGGGCCTCATTTTTGTGAGAATTTGTAGATGCGAACTTAGAGTTAAGGTTTAGAAGTCGGCTGCTGAAAGAGAAACAGCCCAATCAAACCACATTTAGCCCCGTCTGAACAGACAGACTAACCGTCTAGACTATTTGCCTGGTCCAGCATTTTCGGTGGCATGAAAGAGCACTGGAAAGACAGTCTTTAATGCCTTGTGGTCTGGAATAGTTGCGTTTTATATTTTAGTCCACATTTGTTTACGTATTGAAAAAATGGCAAAATCACGAGTTATCGGTGCAAACTAATATATGGAACTTACTTTCGTTTGTTAATTTCGGTTACTGTGTGCACTTGTACAGTATGATGTGAAACATCCCTGGTCGCTCCCACTAGATCAACTCGTTCCTTTTGTGGTAAGTAATTTATTTGTGAAGTGAACTTACGCTAAGTTACTGAACAATTTTGGCATCTGTTCCTCTGTGTTAGCGTCATCATTCAGGTGAACTACGTTCACGCCCTGTGCTCGCTATCGTCTCAGTATCTCACACCCGTCAGTAAATAAATGGAGGATGAGGGATGTAGATATTCTGTCGACTGCGCCAAACTCGGATCAGCCTAACTCTAGTTGAGACACATTAAGTTTACCCTAGGTTTGCCGCGACTGTGATATCTATCTTACTGAGAAACCAATAAGCCGAACTGAGCAGTGAAGACGTCACACTACTTTCGTATAGCTGCTTCCGATTGATGTGACAGAACATAGCCTGGCAATTTGACAGCAGTGTTCGGAAATTCTGATTCTGTAATTAGGCAGGCAAAAAATTGACACAACACTGCCCTAGACCGAATCATGCATTTTCCACAACTGTGTTTGGTTCAAACAGCTGAGTATGGTAAACAGACAACTGTGTGAACAAAATATGGTCAAGTGACGTTGGAATGATATGCTACGTTAAAGTTTGTGATGACAATCTTGGACCACTAGAACGGATTCCGGTGATCACTTTTCACCAGCTGTCCGACCAGACAGATTAACCAATGGTCGGATTCAACCGTTCACCTAGTTATCACTCTCGCCACTTGTATTTACGTCCGTGATACCAAGTACTGTTCTTTAATGTTGCCATTCTAAAGGTGGCAGCATGCTTCGATTACCGCTGGGAACTGCTCTACTTTACTGTCGATTAGTTCAATGACAAATCTTGCTGGTCTGCTTCTCTTTTCATGTTTCACATCCTACGTGTTAGGTTGGAACGATAGTCAGAGCCTGTCTGTGAGTTGTAAAACATCTCAGCTTCTGTGGTTCTGAGCTTTGGTTCATTCGTTTCTAAAATTACTTTTCCAACAGCCAACAGCTAACAACGGAAGGGATAACAGTCGAATTCTTGTTCAACTGTGGGCCTATGTTTGACTTAGAAGCACCGCAGATGTTTTGCGTTTAAAAATGCTTGGTAACCCTCCGCAGAATTGTTGTTCTGAGACCCAGAGCGGTGTGTACTGGGGATGGCCTGCAAACGCCAATATACATCTTCGTGGGGAGCTCTCTGTGATCGAACTGGCCGTACAAAAACAAGTCATACCACCAGCTAAATGAGTGCTTTCCGGTTCGTAAAACTGGATGAGTTGCGATCTGCAATCTGCATATGGCGAAGCTACACCTTCAGTTAAGAATCACAAGCCAGTAAATGTCACGCTTAGATGCGAGCTTAGCTTCATTTTTATGCAGTTAGCCGGAGGTGACTGTTTTGATTGATCCCCTTTTGTTGACAACTGTGACCTTTAGCTTAAATGCTAAACAATCAGGAGAAAACCTGATAGGTTCCAAAATCCTACTGTCAGTTACTTAACGTTTATCACCCATTTTTGTTGAGGTGGAATTTTCAGTTGGTTGACATTAGTAGAACGGAAAACGTGTTCTCGAGGTTCCTCCCTTTACACCTTGTTGCCTTTACGCTTCAGTAGATTAGGCACATTCGGTGTAAACATCCAGGGTGCAGAAAAATTCCGTCAAAGTCACGACGCTTAACAGGTGAATGACTGCGAATGTTAATCAGCTCATTTTACAAAATACCAAAGCGTAAAAGAGTTATTTCAAAAACTAACTGGTCTACCCTATATGGAATGGGGATACAATTCTCTGCTGAGTCATATGTCAATGAATGACAGTGTAAAGCTTTCGCTTGAGATAGGTAGCTGGTATGTGACGGGCTTACGTTCAGTTTGTTTGATAAAGTGAATGGAACTGAATGAAATAGGTAGTCGATTTCTCGGTCCTCAAACAAGCTGTTAAAAATGATTTTTGTTGGTTTCGAAATAAGCCATTTAGAGGAGACGTTTCACTCGTTCATTTGAGTGAAAAATCGATGTCATTAGTGGGTCAGGAACTTCTACCTTAGCGATACCAAGCCTCGGATACATAGGCTGGCCTGGTGACGTCTGATCGATAATGCTGCCATCAACTTCTCCACTGGCATGTGCTCACTCCGAAGAACTGCGTGGAAGAGTGAAACGAAATTGTATGCTTGACCGGTAACCAGTAAATCACTTCGATTCACTAGCCTAAGCGAGTGTGTTTATGGGTTGGTTGACCCAGCTTTAACAAGGGAATGTGTTTAATCACTTGAGTTTTTGACACGCGAATAAATCTGTCACTGTAAATGTTACCAATGTTGTCGGTAAATTGAAAAATCAGCAAGACTTAGATCTAGTTTAATACCAGTTTTGTAGAAGCTCAAGACTATCTCACGCTTTACTGAACATTTCGGAACACGCGCTGCAGCATCAAATTGTAAGATGCTTCCGCAAGTCTACTACACGTACGTTGTTTTGATGTTAGGTAACAAATTTATTAATGTAGGGAATGAAACAGAAGCTGGTATTTTCAAGACAAGAGCAGCGTTCGTCCATTTAGGAAATGTTTGGCGAAATAGAGGCATCTCTCTGAAGGTTAACGGTCGCGTATGTAAGAGGAATGTGAAGGCTGCATTAATTTATGGCTGTGAAATACTGCCGCTCAGAGTAGAAGACGTGAACGGTCTTCAGGTGTGTTCACCACCAACGTCTATATTTCATTGCTCTCACCAGGTGGCACCAGCCAGTAAGCAACGAGGCGGTGAAGATGTGGGTACTTGGTAGTGATTGTGGTCACGAGGTTGTCACACATAATCGAGAACCACTGATGTATTGCTGTCTTTGGCGATAATGATGATGACGATGCTGATACTGCTGCTGCTGCCGATAATAATCATAATGATAACGATATTATCGATTAGTGTGAGATGGCAGCCTGATCCCTGTCCTTCGTTTAAATCTTCTGACAACCAAGTCCAGGGAAGTCGGCTCAGTGAATCTTTCCAGTATTTATATCAGTGGGTTCAACACATCATCCCACCTAAACAACCATTTGGGACAGACTTCTTCCATCCCAGTTTAGTGGCTGGTTTCTGGTGATGCGCAATAAACCATACAGCGTGCCCTCTGTGAATGAGTGTGTGCGGGAATGCCATGAACTCGTCTTTCAAAAGTTCAGAGGTAAATTTTCAGGCCACACTCTTGAAGAAGGTTTTCTCCACTTTCATTGAAGTCTTGAACCTTCAGTAATTTTCTGCGAACCTCTCAACTGTACAATCTGGACTTCTAATGAGCTGTCGGATAGTTAGTCTCTCCAAATGCGCCCCTCGAAAAACCCATAACGACACACGTAGTTGTAAACATAATGTTGTTAGAATAAATAGCGGTTTCCAGTTTCTGCGCATTATTAGGTCGATAAACTCCACTAGATAACGGGGCGAGATTAGGTGGATAACTACTAACTCTCAATGTCTGATTCAAGAAAATCGCGTAAGATTTCCTGACAAAAACACTGAGATGTGTATTACCCTCACCTTCCAAAGGCAGTAGACACGACAACGCTGTCTGTGATCGTTGTAGCATTTGAGAACTACGTTTTGTATGAATTCAGTTTTAAATAAGACCAAACACCACTGATAAGGCGAATTAGTGATCAATACCTGACATTAAATTGTCCAACTTGGTTACTCGATGTCAGCAAACAGTTGTAAGTCCAGCCGAAACTTCCTGTCACTATGGTAGAGCTAACTTTGCTTCGACCAGTCGGCTGTACTTTAGGCCGAACAGTGTAACAGTTTTAGGTATTCCTGAACGCTAACCACACAGCACAACTGTTCGTCTGTCGTCACACAGATCGTTTGATTTCAAATTTACCAGCCAGAAGGTTTCACGCACACAATCTCCTTTAATGCTAGCTTCCAAAATCGTCACTATTAGGGAGAATGTCCCCCCAAACCTCTGTGTAAGTCAGGGTCTCTTGATTTACGGGACCTCCAGTTCTCCTCATTGGTTTGTGTAATCCACTATGTTGCTGGGTTCTGGATGACAGTCGACGGATACGGCGTTTTGGAATTAGAGCTCCACGCATGAACACACCATACACATATTCCTCGCCTAACTCACATTAATTATAACATTCGGGTATTAATTCAGGGTTCAGGTATTCCCTCTGACTCACTCTACCAATCGAACGGCTGGACGACGTGAGACGGTGAGTCATGGGACAGCAGTCTTATCGGATCACTTATCTCATTGACATACAGACACACATACAGGAAACTTAACAAGTAAATTTACCCTATTAATGGTCTGAGTTCAGATTGTCACTTTGGCTTGACAACACAGTTGCTGGGATGACTAAGTGGAAATCGATTGGTTGTACGTGACTAAAAGGTTGCAAATTTCTGTTACGGACCTTAATGCTTACGTGTTTGATAAGAAATCACACCAAGCCTACGAGCGTCGCCATAGGTGTTCGCACAGCGGTGCTGGATTCACACGACTTAACAAACAACCTAAGTTTACAAATGAGTTAGAATCTACAATATAAGTTTACGATTAATTTCTGAGGCTTATTCAAACGGCCTTTAAACTAAGACGTGGGAATGAATGGCGATTTGAGTTTCCGGGCGAGTTGATTGTTAAAGAAGGCTCTAACTGCTGCGCTTAACGCTGTAGAAGTCAGAGAGATTGCCTTGCCTTTACCTTAGCTATAGCATTCGGTTACCACCCCATAACGTTAGCATTCAAATTTCTTTGTTCCATATATGGTACGACAATCAATAAAATTACTAGCACGTCACTGACGCACTGTTTGACAAACAGCGGTCCCCAAGGATGACGAAAAAAGTCAATTCAATTTAGATTGACATGTTTTATAGTAAGGACGTCATGGAAGACTAGAACGAGCACGTTTTCTAGATTTCATGTCAGACGGTGGAAACATTATACACTGCTTGAGAAACCTAAAGCACTCCTCGGATAAACATGCTAAAGTCACAAATCATCAATTTTTCCGAACGTTAACTATGTCCTTTAGAGGACAATTTTGAGCTACATCCATTTGGAAGTCGGTCATTAACCTGACGGTATTTATAACGACCCTTACACCTATTAGAAACAAATTCTTTTTCTATATGGGATAGACTTCTGACGTTGTGATCTTTGTTAACAGTGTGAACTAACCAACAACAAAGATATTCGGCAGGATTAAGAGCTAGTAAACTAACCAGCCATCTCAAAGTTATGATGTCACCTTTGTATACTACCTTGATCCGCAGAGTCTGCAGGCACCACTTCACACAGTCCACGATAGTGTCCATTGTTTGTGCTTTCCAGCTGCTACCGGAACAAGAGATGGGCGACCGAAAGCACATTAGTCTCATAGATTCTTATGGCTGCGGCACTGATCCATTCTCCTAAACCACAAACTTGGGACAACGTTGTTGTTCTGACCGACCGTAGCACACTTCGATCAGCTTTTATAGGATTGATTGTTCATTTTTTCTCTAATTTCTTTGTGCCCCATGTCTGCGGTTGCCGATTAATCTTTTTACCGTAGTTCAGAATGTTTTTAAAACTAAATGACAATCTCTTACTTTGAATAGAACCCTCAAAATGTGTCAATGGCCTACTACTTCCCGATATCGCCGAACACTAGGTGTCCCTGTGGCCATCTTATACAGACTTGACAGTGGACAGCTAAGCTGATCGAACATAGTAGCGCAAGTTTGATGCTCTAAGCTTTAACAAAGACCAGTGGCCCGATGCTAGACAGTGGCTATCACAAAATGCAAACTCTTGGGTGACATTCTTCAGGTTACAGCGCAAGAGCACAGAATGACATAAATCATATACCTAACGTCACCAATCAGTGGCGTAAAACCACAGCCAGCTGTGATCAGAGGAAAGCATTGTAAGATACCCATATACACATATACTCAGCGTGTGTCCCCTTTTCCAATTACTGTGCATATACATATATAAATACATGGGTTAATCCTTTGCTAAGCAATGTATCTTGTAATGGCAACAAGTTCCTTACTTTTCGTACTGATGAGTGAGTATTAAGTTTAGTAAAGTAATCCGCTGCTTAGCTCTGTAAACTGATAGGATCACAGTGCAAAATTGCGCAGATGTGTCTCAAAAATTTTAATTTCATTCCTCAGCGATGTTATAACGGTTTAGTTCGAACACCATCGGCAACCAAAAGGGTCGCTTTCAGTTGTGCTTGTCGGGCATTAAGTAAAAGTGGCAGACGGAAATGTTTTTCCTATAACTGATCAACGGTAACCGGTATTCCGGTGCGTGTCAGTCAATATGCTTGCTTGGTGGAAGTAGAATTTACTATATTTAAAACCTGGTCGTTTCGGTGCCTACAAAGATTTAGACACACAATATGAATATTGAAGAACTGAAGTAAATGGTCCAAATACGAGCCAATGAAAATCGAAATAGTAATTAACCAGAGACTCGTTAAATACGTCAGAGATTTAGTAAGACATAGTTTGTGGAAGGAATCGCTGACCAAACAGTGTGGAACCTTTCTGATTAACGATTGTCGTGACACATTTCCCTTACTAGATTAATGACGATTAGGCAAATAAACCCACATCTTCAAAGGTTCAACCCTTTCAGTGTTACGAGATTCACTACTTCCACTAAATAGACGGGACTCTTAGACCTGATGATCTGTGCTTATTTGGCCATGAGAGCAGATTTTCTTGAGAGCTCCAGTTCCGAGAATCTCTCGCCAATGAATCCCAGTGCGGCATTGAGTCCCTAACCTAATCAGTCATTGCAGTTCGCGGGAAAATGACAGAATTTCGGGATTCCCCAAGTGTCACTTGTGTCACTTTCTACTTATTGAACGTCTGGAAACTTTGGGACAGGTGGTATGCCTACTTAAGATGTGCGGAACAGAAGAGATTACATCATACCACTCATTTTTTCGCTTATCGGTCAGTGAAATCAACAGTTTCTTATTTGACACACAAGATTCTCTTGAGTTTAAGAAAAGGTAGCCCTATCCATATTTGTTTCGCTTTCCATAGATTCAATAAATTTGACCGACAAGAATAAATTCGGTTGCATACTATTTTGCATAAAAACCGGGGTAGGAACTATTGGCATCCGTTGGTCGGCTCGGATATCATATGAAAACATCACAAAACTCGTGTTTGACATGCTACACTTTCTTTTACAGTCATCCAAGTCTGAACCTTCATCCAGATCTTTTATTGTTTAACTTTGGCGCAATATTGCTTGATTTTGACAATCCCATTTGGCCCGGTGTCAAATTCCGGCAACTGTAAACAGCTGGGGGTAAAAGTGACTAACGTAGTGGATTACCGCTAAATAATTTGGAATTCGGATTGACGTAATTTGAATACCTCCCACAGTTGGTCTTAGCTTTTACATTCATACAAGGTTCTGGGAAGATGAGTGGGCATCATGGTTACAAATAGTCAGTAAAACGAAGGGGATCATTTTTGCTCCAGCCATGCCAAATGGTGTAATTCCATATGAGTGTAAAATGGTTCAACTTTTGGATTTCAGGCAAATGAAATTGTGCAAAGTGTGGGTCGTTGAATGATTCTGAAGGTTCTAATGTGCTTACGTTAGTTACTGTCAGGCCGTTCTTTAAGAGACAATGCATTAGCGAAAATAGATCACCAGGAACTTTGTGTAAGTGAGATAAGCATAAGGTATATCAACTTTTGTCTGATATCACGAAAGTGAAGGAAAGCAAACGTATGTTAGGCGGTAGATAGGAGAAATGTAAAATGGGCTGGAAAACCGCCTAACATGTGATACTGACACCACTCGGGTGTTTACAAATTTAATTAAAAGTGATACATCTGAAGTTCAGAGATCAGTTTCCACTGAAAGTACTTTTCTGAAAACCAGGAGTCCAACGACACCGGACACTGCTTCGAACTAGTTCATTTCAAGGCTTTTGCGGTTCACAGCTTGCATCCTCCTAAGAACCGAACCACTTTGGTGGCTACCAGCGCCCTCACCGGGATTTGCAGGAATATGCACAAGCAGCTTGTCATGCCCACTGTGAGGACCATGTTGACTCATTCGTACATTCAAGCAGTTATTGGTGGAATACACCGTTTGAAGTGAAAAATGTTTAATGAACTAGGACCAGACAGCGTAATTTCATTAGTTCAGCGTGTCGACGTTATCAAGTACTACACTGGACTAGTGTGCTATACAACCATTTTGCTGTGACTGATCTTCAGTTGACACTGCTGCTTATTAGCAGCTAGTCACTGAACCAACAGGAGAGCACGGATTGCAAGGCTATAGACTGCCAATAATGCTAGGTTTACTGGCATCCTCTCATTAATTCAGACTTTTCTAGGTAGGGACGCATTTGAGGAAGTCAGAGTATGACATAAACAAGACTAGCTGTTGAAGCCGTTCCATATAAGGGTATGCAGTTCCCAGATTTGCTGATCTGTATAAAGATTTAGATTAGTGTTTTTACTTTGCCACTTGCGGTTACTGGACAAGAATACTAACATTTGTGATTGCGACCACATCTTGAAGCGGCCGTAAACGTTTGGTTAAGGGTTTATTCATCTTTAATGATCGACGAATACGTATTTTTCATCTGTGTTACGTATTTTCCGTCCTTCGAGATGGCTGAGCAGTCCATCCTTCGTTTGTGTGAATGACTGGGTAATAGAGTGGGGAAGCAAGCTTCGTTCTGTTCAGGCTTAATCTCCTGGTGTGTCAGGGGATCAGATGCAACACAGACGGCCTACCAATGAGTTTGGGAGAATTGCATTGTCTGAACGGAGACAAAATTTTGGGGCAAAAGATGTAACCTTCAAGCTATGGATCCGCTCCAACCTTTAGGTAATTAAATTTTGATGTATGTGGTTTTCCCACAATCTGCTGCTCAGTATACCATAATTCCTATGTCAACAGTGATGATATGATACAGTATTGACCACAAAATTGGCGTAAGTATTATGGACGATTGCGGCTGAGTCATGATGATGGTTCGTGTGGTTAGGATGAACTTCAGCCGCATCGTGGAGTAGATTCCAAGATGGCCCGCTTAATTAGATTTCATGGTTGCCAGATCGATGCCACTTGGTATGACAACCGCTAACTTTTATACTAGGTGTATTTAATCAGTTAGCCTAAAAATGACCATGGGAACCGTGTTGTGTTTTGCTCATTCAATAAAACCCTGATGAATTAAAAAGATCCTAATTGGATTTATCCCATTTAATTCGAATATGCCAAACAGATAAATCTGGAAGACTGAGGGTTAAGGACAGAAAATGTTTCTTCTTTGATCCACTATGCCATTCTAATATCCAGGGAACTAATTACCTAGGTACGTCATCAAAGCTGTCTGATTATACCCCATTGTTATCCCACGTTTAGATCAGAGTTTGTAAAGACTGGCGGAAGAAAGTTGCTACGAAACCAATTTGTAGCTTACACTACCCTTCAAACTGATTGCGAATTAAACTTCAGAATCATTTTGTAGGTAACCTATACTTCGTTCTATTCACAATGTTTTGTTTCCGGTGCCGAAATTTACTGAAGTCAAGTCAATTAATCGAAACTTTAGGAAAGGCATGACGTACACAAGTGTTCGGTAGAGAGAAGTTGATTTTCTTTAGCCTTAGCAAGAAAGGATCCGTAATCTTACAACATCACTGAACTCATTAGTGGAAATTTTAAGTCGGGTAAAAAATAGCCACCACTAAGAGTATTACTTAGATGGGGTGACCATATTTGATAGGGTTTACTGCGATGCAACTATATATCAAAATTTACAAAATGGGCTACCTAAGGCAGTAAGCAACAAAGCAACCATATCAGTCAAGCGTAAAAATAAAGATAAACTAAGTAAGTTGCTTTCAGCGAAAAAATTGATATGACAAACAGCACAGGTTATCTAGTACTAACCTTGTCACCCGAAACTTTTGTCTACCAATGAACATTACTGGCAATGGTCTTTCACTTGACGAAAACGCCTCAAGCATTTGGGTTTTATGCTGTCTCGTCAACTTAGGGACAGTCCAGTCTACGATGTCTGATCTAATTTCTGTCACCAAGAATTAAGTCGTTCAGTTACACAAACGTCGTAATGAAAACGATTTATTTTTTATAAAGTGAAGATTTCAAGTGATTTCTCCAAATATCGTAACGGAAGCCGGTAAGATAAGAGATCACTGACGATTACCATCATCACTAATGCATAGAACTGTAGAAAAAGAACTCTGTCTACTCAGAGAATCGTTGAAGTTTGTAACATTCTGGTAGGGAAGTAGATTAGACGGCAGTCAGAGAAGGTGAACGAAATCTGTGCAACTGCTGCGAACCTTGTGTTAGTGTGTGCAAAAACCTGAAACCTTCCTAGGTTTTTAAAGTTACCTCTGACTGGTGCTTTCACCTTCAGTTAAGAAAGAAACCCAGCATACACAGAGCACAACTAGATTAGATGATAGAATTTTCAAGTGCACCATGATTTCACCAACATCCCTCCGACGGCGTTAGTGATTTGAAATGCCCGTTTGTCTATTTTGAACTGAGATGATATGAGAGAAGTTAACCAAACTCCTTGTACACTTTGTGGTTTATGGGTTGTGAAGTTTTTCAACCAATGTGTGTAGGAACCAAATGTTTTCCTTGCCTCAGTCAACCACTATAATCTCTCAGCCCGAAAAGGGTTGAGATGTGTTTTCAAACAGTGGTCTGGTATTAAGGTTTCTTACGAGATTGAGACCAATTCTGCACTCACAGATGAAACTACAAGTTGAACACGCATACCACTTGGCTTGGTCTTGTCGTTCAATTAGGCACACTTAATCGGGGCGGCAATCATGGTGAACCCCGAAACTTCATCTCCAACCCCACGTGTGTGAAATGAACTTGGGTCCTTGTTTTTGGTTATCACATCAACTCTCATCTGCAGACTCATTATTAACGATCACATATATTTCACTGACCTGCGACTTCGGCTTCTGAAGTTCTGTAGACTGTACAAGAGTACCTTCTTGGAAAGTGGCAACGGACTCGGACTTTCTCACCAGTACCTACATATTTTTGTAAATATCGGGATTTAAACTTCGGCCCACGTTCTAATAAATCAAAGTAGTTAGCTTTGTGCTCCAATTCACCTTACATTCAACAGAACCGAACTGTCGCATTTAATCGCTTTGACACATTCACTTGTGACGACGTTCACATGGGACGATATTCGGTCTAATATTTTTGGCTCTGAAGAACGTGATCAGTGGAATGACCTTGAAGTTAAACAAACGAAACTTCTTACTTATTATCAACGATGCTGGTTAATATTACTACTACCTGACTACAAGCTCGATTTACCCATTCTCCAAAATCGCATTAAAACAAGATGGAACATTTGACAGACGAGCAGCGTGGTCATCATTCTAAATGATGATACGCAGATGACTGGTGGCTAAATGGATAACCTCGTTAACTCTTTCATAAAAGTTGCTGAGTGTTTCACGATTCATCTATCACTTCAGTTTTGTAAATAGACAAAAAATCATTTGTGAAATACAACTGTTCCAAAGTGAAGATGATCGTGATGAAATCCGTTTCACCTCAACAGATCTCACCGATGATTAATTTTTTGTGTTGCGTAGGGCATGCAGCTCTCTTGTCAAGTTTGAATGGATGTTGTAAGGCACAGTTCGTTTGATTCTAAAGTATGTGTCACATGAACCATCTCATTTGGTTTATCACCGTCTGTCATTTAAGTTGGGACCAGTACAGAAGTATACCCCAATGCTATAGAAATCGCCCCTGTAAGTTAGACGTCGATGATAACGACTACATTGTTCAAACCCGGTTGTTGTGACTCAGGTTTGCATGTTTCAGTGCTTTGTTGGTACACAAATGCCATCTGCCACCGTCCGAGGTCAAGTTGAACATAAAACTTGCACATAACTCACTTAGCTGGTGGTTGTTGTGTTAGCCATTTTGAACACATGGGGGCAGTTTGATCTTATCTAACTGGTCATTAAAATGTCTCTTGCATTGAAACCCATAAAGCTGAAACAGGCCTCTGTCACCAAGGTTGAGGTTTGCCAATCCACAGAGCCATAACAGTTATGTGTCACCCAACATCAGTTCAACTCTCGTGTATGTTAACCCCAGAATGAAACAGTACAAGATTCTGAATTAAATAATATCAGCTAACCGTTCGTGGTTTTCAGATTGAACTGAAACTGAACAGTTAATAGACAGGTCCACTTGAAATGACAGTTGATCGAAAATCTACACTAACGGGAAACTTTGAAGAGAAAAAACCAAGTTGTGATCTATCGATGTTTAGTTTGCAGCCCGCCGTTCACAGAAATTCAGTCAGGTCAGCATCAACTGTAAGCTCGAGGAAGTGAAGTGCGTTTAATCTTCAGAGGTGTCTATCAATGGTGAATAGAAAAACCACACACAAAACTGTGTGGAACAATGTCTTGAAACATACTGCTAAGCTGCTGGGTATAAAATATCTGGTCTTTTCATTAATCGTTGTCTCTTCGTTGGCTATGTCACGTCTTGATGTTATCAGTTGTACATTATAATAATATAGTTATCTCAGTTTTATTGCTTGTGTCACTTACAAGAACATCAGAGGAATAGTATCCTAGTACATACAATAATACACGTGGTCGCTATGGACCTACTAATACCTAATACCTCCTTCACGCCGATGGTCGCAACAGATTGATACTGGGAGTGTCACACCAACGCACTGTGTACACTGTTAATTTTCAGGTAATGCAGTGCATCATAGTTCACCATCCTCATCCTCATAGACAGCAATTCATTTGTGGTTCTCATTGATACATGACTACCACACAATCATGAAAAACCTACCCTGTACAGGGAGAGAGGAGAAAAAGAAAGGGAGGAAGTGTGACCTAAATAGCTTTCCCTATACCCAAAAATTCAACACCAATGTGCCTACACTTTGCAAACAAACAACCGAGTTTTAAGTGAAAATAGGGTATCATCAGCAAGACAATTTTACGGCCAACCTACAGATGAATGACGCGCGTCTTTGAACAGTGGAGGGCCGAATTCGGTGCCCGCCAAGCGATGAAAAGTCCGGCTAAGATGGAGGTGCGTTATGTTTGCCTACTCTACTAATCTAAAATTCTGTTACAAAATGATTCACTCTAAATTGCGCTCATTCCGCAAAGCAATGCTATTTGCTAATCACAAACAGGCCATAGTGTACGCGTGTGTAAAAGCCGCTGGTTCACTAGTTTGTTCAACTTGAGACCGACAGTGCCCTGTCCCCCCTACAGAGTTAGAGTCAGCCGTGACGTTTTCTGCCTGATTCTGTGTTCTCTGAAGTTGGCATTTAAGTTGCGGGGGTTTCAGCCACAAATGATGCGACACCGTCGACGCGTAACGGTCTGAGATCTGTGATGGATGAAGGCCGGTCATTAAATTTAACGGAATAATGGCCTTCTGATTTAAATTTGGATTGGCTGCTTTTTGTTTTCCGTTGCACATTTTGCCTGATGTCTGATCGATTACGATCTGCTTTAATCAGTCCTTCGACCTGAAACCTCATTGGTCAAATTTATTTCTGTTGACATTCGAACAAACTTGTCACATTTTCCTTTGAGTTTTCACAGGTAGTTATTCTGTATCGATACGTTTATTGGGCTGATGTCGTCAAGTTGATTTGTTCACTCGCATGTTGGCAATTCTTCGTGACCAAGTTTGAATCTCCTCAGGACCATTCATTGCAACAGTTCATAGATTTTGTCCAATTCGACGTGTTTGTCTATCGAACCGGTTGAGGAACTGCAGACTCCCAAAAATTCTCTTCCGAGTGTGGTGTTTGCGCTAGCAAGGACTCCTGCGACGGGCGTGTTGAATACATGTCCAGTTTGATCATAGGGGAAGATCAAAGTAAAATGATCGCACTTCCTTACGGTCACTTTACACCCATGTAGTAGCGAAAATAGATTTTTTCGGTTTGAGTGACAACATTTTTTGCTGACTTTATGCTTGAATTTGCACCCCAATTTTTTTGTTGATGGATATGAGTTGTTCTCTAGTTTTGAATTTATTCCTTATAAGGCTGTGGTTGGTTTTCGAACTATCATGATTCCATATGGCCATAGCAGCCGTGCAGTAAATTCTAATATGTTCTTAGCGTACGGCAGGAAAATCTGTTCTGCTGACTAGTCCGTTGTGTTTGAGTTCATTTTTGTTTGCAACAGGCTGTGCTCGATGAAAAGTCATAGGTATCCTCCACGAAAAATTAACCGGTTGAATTACTTTTCTCTCTGTTTTCTGCGTTCACTGATACTATAACGTTTTTCTGCCTTGCTAACCAGAATTTAAATGCAAATCCTCTCACCGCAATGGAGTGGCTAGTGAAAAAGTTTTGAATCTATTCGTGTCTGTTTTTGGTAAACTGGAGTTAACAGTGTTCCATAAGGTTTTCGGTTAATCAGCAAATCGAGGTAAAGAAGCTCGTTATTGATTTCGGCCTTCATGATGGATTTGATGTAGTCGAAAATGTGATCGAGTATTTAGTGTGTATGTTGCGGCCCGGAATATTACTAACGTCTCATTAACTTATGTAGTCCACAGTTTCGGTTTAATCTTCGGCAGTGCTGTATTCCCCAGCAACTTTCATGTGACTATTTCAGCGATAAATTCAGATAAGGAAGATCCGTTGGAATGCTCTTCAGTAGTTCATAAACTTGACCAATGAATCTCTAGCATATAGCTCAATGGAGTTTTATAAGTCTTCAAGTGTTTTTTGACTTCGGTAATCCACTTAGCCTGGATTCTTATTCAACTGTTCTTTGCATTACCTGTTGAGCCAAGTTAGAGTTGACTGATGTGAACACACCTTGGCGTCAAACAAAATGATGATCTGGTCACTATTTACTTTGATGTCTTCCAATTTGCTCATTGGTAAAGTATGGGGGTTGTTTCAACAAGTCTTCAGTCAGAAAATGCTTTTGAGTTTCCAGCAAATATACCACGGGTCAGAGTGCGGCACCGCCCTTGAAACTGAACAGGGTTCACGTAACCTGACTCCATTTTTTAAGCTTTCCTATTTACTTACCTCTTGTCTAACTTCGAATCTGCTTTTTGTATCGTTGGTTCCATTCGCTAGCTTTTGAGTAAGATGGGCATTCCGTTGAAAGTAAGCCGTTGTGTCTTCCACTAATTGACTTGCTTCCCCAGTAAAATCTGCCTGGTCCCTAAGAAACATCAGTCGTCCTTTGTCAAGTGGTAGACCGGTGATGTTCTCTCGTTTCTTTATTTCCAATGTTTCCTTTTTAACTTTAATCAAGTTTTGAGCCGTCTGTCACAATTCAGTGATGCGATGATTGCTTGCGAGAAATTTTGAGATGTTCCTCTAGATTTCACTGTGTACCTAACACTTGCCAAGTATTTTTCCCGTTGCCTCTTTCGTGGATTCCATTTATACCGAGATCCTGCTCATGTAAATTGAAGATCGATTAAAATTGATCGCAGTCGTGACATCTCCATAGTTCTACCAGTCAGCTTGTGTCGAAGAAACACTAGACTAGGGATTCACTCTTGCTAAAACTCGTTCGTAGTTCATAACCTTGTCACGGTAAGGACACTTATTCCAACCAGGCTTTCATGAAGCGATCGTGTTCATCACTGTGCCAATGGTCTCACACTAGGCATGACTAAATCGTCATATGTGAACGTTTGACCACATACGTTTGTGGATGAGAGAAACTGTAGTCTAGCCCTTTTTTCGAAAGAGGCTGGCTGAATTGTTTGTAAAACCAAAATTCCACAACACTTCTCAGTAACTTAGTTTGTCGTTAAATTTTATTTAGTCTAATAAGTTCGTGATCTAGCCGTTACTATTGGTGTATATCTCCTTTATCGGTTTTGATAGCCTTCTTTAATCCAGATATCAAACTCAGTGAATATCGAAATACTTAAAACAACCATATCCAGAGCTATTTTGAAAAATCACAAAAAAAGCTTTTTTGACACTGAACTGTTATATGTAATCGAAATTTTAGTTTCACGAATAAAGTGAATAATGAAGAGGATCTCATCTAGTGACGTGCGCTTGTCGGTGGGCAAGTTGACCAACACTGCCCTCGATATAGAGTTATAGCCTTAAAACTCACAGTCGTACCCTGCTGCGTTATAACCACCTATCATTTAGTAAATATTCAGTAACTGTGTGTTGGCATCCGCTGATGTTTTGTAAGATGCCTTCTAGGTAACAGTACAATTTCCAACCGATTCATAGGCACTATAAAATGAGTTCGGTTAGGCAGAAAATGAACATTCGTATGCGCATCTGATTCTGTATTAGGGCGTTCAGTGAGGCCGTTAAACAGAAAGGAGAGTGATTTCAATGAAACGGATGGGTGTTGTATCAGCAAATTCAAGAGTGAAAATAACAAGACGTTGGAATACGTTGAATGGAATGGGGGAAACGAGCCGAGCGACAACCTGTCAAGTGGTTCACAAACGCGTTGTCACGTCTAACAAACAAAGGCTTACCACGAACACAACTGGAAGCTAGCGCACAGCTTCACTCAACCAGAATGATTTTAATGACCAAACTGATTAAAAACTTGAGTTGGAACACACGCGAAGAACGGAGGTAAAAATATGGAGTGCAGTCATACTCCAAGAGGTTGAGCTGGCCACACATGCCGGTATAAATGGTGATTGTAATTCAGCTGTCTGCCCGAACATCTTAAAACCACGTCCAGTATGGAACCAAAGTTAACCGGTTGAATAGAAAGTGAGACCTACTCAAAAACAAAATCTTCTCCTGTTGCACTCGGTGAACAGTAACTGAGGTAACCCAAAGTGAATTTTTCAGTAACATTATATTCTTGAAAGGCTGTGTTCACATTCTTCTCTATCTATGGAAATAGGTGCGAGAGTTTGACTGTAAACGTGTTGTGGCATTTTTGTTTCAACTCTCTTATTGTTGTATTAACTTAAGCATGTTTTCCACGCATGAAGCTTTCACCTCGTTTGCTCCTTCTGTTCCCATCATTCGAACTAGACGTTAATAGTCTGTGAATAGGGTACTCGCATGACAACAACAACCTGTATTTGCAATAGCTTGTCAGCCATCTCCACCCTCTACTGACAGAATGTCTGTGGGAGATTGCGGAGCGGTATACAATCACCTGTATCAACTCTGACATTCCCACGCCCGGTTCCGATCGGGATGTGAACGCGGAATAAATTGTGCAAAACAGATGATTTCACATGACCCATTTCGCTCTCTTACCAGACGGACTGGTGCTAATGGATAGGCTTGTGTCCGTCTCTGTCTGTGTGCCAGCTAGGTTTTAGGTATTGGTCAGTGAATTTTTGGATGGAACCGATTGGCATTGTTCGTGTTCTTCTTCCAGGTGTCAGCATGCGGATTAATCCAGATGCACAATTGAACGCAGAATAAAATGGACCTAGTGATATCCTTGTTACAATTTATTTAATACGGCAAGGCCGTATTACAATTTTGTCATCTACCTGAATTAATGCACGATGTGTGGAGATTGAAAGATGAATTGTGATAATTGAGTGAATATAGTATTCGGAAATGGATCGCTACGCCTAACTACACACGTCAGGATCATTTTAAACTGATACTGCTACCTGGAAGGCTGATACAAAAACCTGCTACCCTGAAGATTTCAATGTCGTGATGAAAGATTAAGCTTATTATCCTTGGTACTGCTTATTTTCCAAGCTCACTGGCACCAGTGATGACCGTCAGATTTATCTTTAAGGGTCAAATTTCTGTTTGTTTCGATCAGTTTAACCAATAGTTAGTACAGCTGACTATTGGTTTTCTAGGCCCATTAACATGAATGGACACAATTCCCTGCAAATAAACAGTTTGAAAAACTACGATCAAAGTGAGACCTATTTTATGGGGACATTGTAGATAATGTCCATGGTTCAAAACCTGTCTAAACTACCTCTATTTGATTAATCCTGCGAGGAACAAAGCAGGCGATAATGCAGTGATCTGAGAGTCAAACCGTGACCATTTCTTGTCTGGACCAACGTCAGTTAACAGTAATGTTTAGTAAATCTGGTCGGCAGGAGGAAACCGATACGCATTTTGAACACCACTCTACTGACACCACTGTCGCCTTTTGCCCTCAGACAGCGTGTTAGAGGTTTCTAAAATTGTTTTCAAACCACGTAACCTTATCCCCGATTTTTTAAATGCATGCAACACTGTTCTGTTTACTATCCATTTATTCTAAAGCAAAGATTTCAGTGTTCGTTGTAGATTCATTGTGTGCTTGTTTAAACATGGCGGCACCCGTCGTTATGGTCACTGAATCTTAAGTCAAGTAGGCCACTTGCTTCTAAACTCTAGTTCAATTCTGATCATCCTGTTCCATTCGATCTTTGCAAATATGTGTTTGTACATTCAACTGGGTCTCGTTTCAAGTCCTCAAATCCCCGTACTCATGAATATGTTTCTTTCTTACGGACTGCAAAACAATTGGCGATAGAATTGACACAATTATTTTGTTTAATACTCAGCTTGCTGAACGTACGGTTAGGCAAGAGCTGAATATTCACTCCCCAAGGTAC
This sequence comes from Paragonimus westermani, assembly GCA_008508345.1. Classification (NCBI taxonomy): domain Eukaryota; kingdom Metazoa; phylum Platyhelminthes; class Trematoda; order Plagiorchiida; family Troglotrematidae; genus Paragonimus; species Paragonimus westermani. The sequence continues at coordinate 212,262 of QNGE01000479.1, read as the reverse complement.
ATAGAGCAGTTTGAATCACTAGGTTGTCAGACTCGAAGGCTTATAGCTTTTGATCTAACACTCTATTAGAAGATACTATTGCACTTGAATACTGTGAACTATCAACAGGTGTTTGAATAGACCATTGAATATTCCCCCACATGCACATGGACCACCGGTTGCTCTTGGTGAGAACAAATCTCTAATGCTATGAACAGAACATTTGGACTTAGGCAGTTATCATCACTAAGCTGTGTTTAACAGCTTGTAAGTTTGGAAACCACATATCAAGTTTTATGATAAAATACCCGACATCCCTCAAACAACTACATCTTAAATTGTTAGAACTGAGAAAAGCTTGCAGGCAGAGTGGGAGGTATGAAACTTCCGGTTACACTGTAGGTTTGAATTTACCTGGTGCAATGCTTTGGGTAACTTAGACTAACGCGGATACATTTGGTCTCAATGTGAATATGACTATCCTGCGATTCCAGTCTCCGAAAGTTTGCTCAACAGGAGGCATATGATTGCTAATACCTTACAGGTGAGTAATCGGAGGCTACGGATTTGCAGCCACCGCAGTTGATATTAACCGCTCCAGCAGCGCCCTACTTTATACACATAGTATGGAATATCCGTTACATCAGTGTAAGTCTCATCAACGTTCACCATTTCGACAATCACGTGTTTTGATTAATCTGCCTAAAAGATACTGAGACCTTTCCACTTTCGCATTCAGCTCGAAATGAAATGTGTCAAAAGCTGACATTTTACATAGTTGTTCTCTCATACCATTATGCTCATCAGCCAATCGAATTTAAGGCCATAGAGGACATATACATCGGATTTTCATTTGTTCATTCGCAAAAATGTCGATCTGATGTTTAGACAGGATTGGCCGAACAATGATCGATTAGGATGTACCGCTGCAGTCAGAACATCTTAATAGTTTCGACCGTCTCTAAGGGAGTTAGACAGTAATGACGGCACTCTCTTCTCTTTATGTTTCAATGGAGGCCGTGCTTTCAGTGGGTAGTGAAACATATTAGTGAGTACGGGCATGGAAGATATCGAAGGAAGTAACCTTTTAAAGCAAATTTGGTGATTTAATCATAAGTTTGTTAAATGCAGCGGATATGTTCAGTTACTTAAATGTACGCCCTGAAGTCCCTTTTTTATTAAACCTGGCTTTAAAGCTTATAAAGTGCAAGAAAGTATTCATTTGTATCACTTTTGCTGAGCAAATGTCATACCACTTATTCAAGCTGGTACTTCGACTTTCGTGGCTTGGTAGAATAACGTTTGCCTATGTTTTTAGATTTCTTTCACGTAGCCATGACAAACCCATTCCGTTTAACGGCCTGTTTTAATGCAATGCATTTTCAGATCGTGATTTCATTGAACAATTGTTCACCCCAAAGTAGCGAAGTGAGTTAATGCATATTTATTTTATTACTGATGATAAGTGTAGTCTATGCGATAATTCCCGAAAAATCGACCCGAGATCCAAGCTTTTTATCATAGAATCTGCGCCAAATAAAATTATTTGCTTGAAGCATGGTAAGGTAAACAGTGTGTGGTTAAAGGTCAAAGTTCGTCGGAAGCAGAAGTTCTGTTTTTCGGTTGTTGTCACTCCTCATGTTTGCCCACTCGGTGAACCTCGTCCACGTGTCTGACCATAGGAACTTAGTTAAATTTTCAGCGTTCTGGCCTTGATGTCGAGGCCATTTGTGTCCGGTTCCAGAGTGAATGAATTTTCCTGCCAACGCATTTGAGAGGATGGCTTACGTTTTACTTCACAAAGTCCTGCTATGCCAACGAAGGTGACGAAGCTAGTGAGTAGGCATTGTAAAACCCTCTTCATTTTTGAGATTGAGCCTGACAACTACGCCATTTATCGTTTTTGTCATTAATTGTTAAACAGATGGAGGCACTTTCTAGGCGCAACGTTTGGCGCAGATGCCTTGGGTATGCGAATGAACTTAGTGGAAGAATTTTCGCATAATTTGCCAACTTGTACTTACGACATAACTGATAAGTTCATTTAGTGTTATATGTTGAGTTAAGTCTTGACCTGACGGAATAGGAGCCGGATGACACACTTTTATAAGATTCTAAACCTTTTTACAAGGGTGCACTTGTGATGACCACATGTCATCCCATCAATTACCAGCGTGCTCACTTTTACGTTCGGGTACTCAGGCCCTTTCGCTTAGCTGCGTAAACTGAACGTTGCCATCGTTCTGTCTAAAAAGGAACCATGCCCTGTGTGCAGACTGTTTAGTCCTTGCACTGACGAAGTGTAATTTTTTTATTGCGGCCAGTTTTGGTGTGATATACAACACTGCACGTATAGCGTACGGAAACACAGTAATTACTTCATAATCCCAAAGCAAGTAATTTAAAACATCTTAGCAGTAATAACGAAAAAAACAGTTTGAGAAATCCGACACATTTGGATTGTCATTCACCAAATTGAGATAATCCTGTGAGTTTAATCATAGCCAACCTGAATTAAAATGAAACTGCCTGTGCATATGACGTACTGGCCTTTCGGGAGAATTACGCCAGTCTAAACTGCACCCAAATTATTGACTCTGATGGAATGAATATTTCCCACGGAAATGTCCACAACTCACGAAAGAACATCTCGTAGCGGTTGAAAACTTGAAGAGAAATGAGAACATTTTTATTTCTAAACCTGATAAAGGTGCGGGTATCGTGTTGCTTAATAAAGCAGATTATATCAACAAAATACGCACCATACTAGATGATCAGACCAAGTTTCGAAAAATGGAGAATGAAAAGGATAAAACCCCACAAATCGAGAAAGCCATATCAAAATCATTACGATGTTTAAAACAGAGGGGAATTATAGATTCAACCACATTTGAAAAAATTCGCCCCATCGGAACCACGATTCCGAGACTGTACGGGTTACCAAAAATTCACAAAATCGGGGTACCACTCAGACCAATTTTGGAAATGTGGAACTCTCCATATCACCCTCTAGCTAAGTGGTTGTCACAAATA
>QNGE01000479.1:109626-202155 GCA_008508345.1 Paragonimus westermani | reverse complement strand
ATATGCACTACTGACGAGCTCTAATGAGAGCGAAACTCGAGTCTAGTGCTTCTTTTCGAAAGAGGCTGGCTGGAAAGTCTATCTGAATGCGAATGCTGCGATCAAATGTGAGTGATGGTCAACTTGAATATAAAACGTCAGTTGATTGAACTTTTCGCCTCATAATCGGATATGACGACAATAAACGCTTGAAAATTTTTTGTACCTTTTACCCCCTCTGAACAATTAACTTTAGTAAACCAGCGACTATAATAAATGAGTTGCATGATTTTCCATGAAGAAAAAAATCGTTTCAGTCACTGGGTGCTTGATATCCATTCAATTCCAGCGTCGAAAATTTAACTAACCAGGCTTGGAATGTTAGTATATGTCAGGCACTTAATTCACTGGTGATCAGACTGAATTTGCCCATGTGTGAATTTTGTACTGCCTTGCCTGTTTTGGTCAGCGGATGGATATTTTTCACGTATGTCAGTCAGTTGGATGATCACTGTAACTACTGATGTTCCGTGAGGAGCTATGAATGCGGAAGTTCATGGATAATTTATGGTTTCTGGAGAGACCGTGTTCGTTTGACCTAGTTAACAACGGTAAGATACAAATTGTAAACATCTATCCTAATCCGCAATCCTATTGGGATGTGCGATACCGCTGTAAACAAGAGTTAGGGTGTTTCGCCTAATTTTCAGCTTGTGGAAGGTTTTAGTGTGATTTCGATAATGCCTGTTCCCAGTGTCACTCACTAAGATGAATTCTAGGCACTTCAGTGTGAAGTTAACGGCATCCGATGATGGTAAATGAGTCAACGGCTCATGACGGCCTTTTGACCAGATTAAGATGGCTGCTTTGAACTTTGCAACATAAATCTAATCTTAGTCACTGTTTCCCTAAAGCAACCAGAATGGTCGTAAGAAAAGAACGTTGCCTTAATAATCAAACACTGTTTGTATCACATCGCTGAAGTCATAAGCTTCTTAGGCGACTATGCAAAATCGTAAAAGATTTCTTCTTTGCGGTTAGCAATAATAAGTGGGGAAGAACGAAGTCATGGAGTTTTTGTAAGATACACCCAGTTCGTTCTCAGCATACTATACGTACACAACGCGTTGTGTCTACTGTAGCTAGACTAACCACTCTCATCGGTTGGGCGTTTCAGAACAATCGCCGGTCACGCATTATGACAATCCGTCACAGCTGAGTTGTGTAAAATGCTCGTTCGTATCGACGAATGGCTGAGTCAAGCCCAATTTAAATCAGATTGTGACTACATATGTAGGTAGAACCTAATAACATTTCAAGTAAATCAAGCCGATTAGTACCCTCTAGCTGGTCCGGTAAAACGTTCAAAACGGTGGCAGATCAAACTCAGTTTAAGACTTCGTTTTCGTAAAGATTTCGATTAATATTATACCAGGAGTTTAGGGCAAATCTTCAGCGATGTTGATTTCTAAGTTAATTGTGTATTTAGGTCAATCCGATGAGTATATGTAACAGTGATCAAGAAAACATGTTTTCGGAAGCTTAAAAGACATGAGAAACTATATTTTGAAAACAGAAGAACAAAGGGTTTTTTGTCGATTCATAGTCTTCAGTGCGGTTGTAGATTCCTTACCGATGAACTGTTGTAGATATTCATAGGTGGTTAATTCTTTCGACTTCAACGATCAAATGAAGGAAAGGCATATTCTTTACGGTTTTTCCGTTCCAATACACAAACGGACTCATGTGTTGGTTTAATTACGGTTCGTCAAAGAACTCAGTTACTCCCGTGCAGTACACTGGTGTGCAACAACAACATGGACCAATTTTTCAATACTTTCATCTAATTTTTAAATTTATAAGCCACAAAATAAACATATTGTTTACTTCGTTTATCGTTGGTCAAACTTCACACAATATTCTCATCTTTTCCCGTGGTTACGTAAAATCCATCACCAGCGTCAGACAATGGGATCGGAGGAAACAGACGAACTCTCTTGTCCTCACATTACTAAAGCACTATGACCTCTGCAATGGCTTAGGCTGGCGGGCAAACACACGTTTGGAAGATTCCACAGACACTATGGAGAGCATTAACCCGTTGGAGTTGTCCGTCAGCTGATCCACAATCATGCTGGAAATTGATTTCTCTTCACTACTTCTGATTTAAACCAATTTTTTTTGTCTGAATTACTTAGGCGGACTGCTGAACAACCACGACCGAAAAAGAGAGGCACCACAGGTGGGTGAGCTAATGACGGACACCTTCTACCTAAAAATCCGAGGATCAGCAAGCGAAAAGTGTGGTCTACCAGCACTGGTGATTGTCTCAGGGGAAATATGAAGATGATAGGTCGGCGATTCGACTGCCGTGTCACAGTAAAGTGTTACCGCCACAATTACTTCACTTCGATTGTTGGTAGATTGAACCAACCGAATAGGTCTGTTATGGTTGGTCAAGAAGGTAGCTGTATAAACGTTCCGTTGTGGCGTACGACCTACAACCTGAAATGCATTCTGGCACATTCACCGAATATATAGCACTAGCTCTGTGTTAAAATTTTTGTTTGGTTCACATTATATCTCAAACCATTGAATATGCAGAAGTCTTCACGTATACTCACGGAGTGTTGCATGATTCCACTGTTTCTTTCTCTCACGCTGAGATCCACAACTTGCGGTGTCATCCGAACTCACACCGAAGTGAAACCCATCAGCAACTGTATGTAGAAAAGTGCATTTAAAGTGGCCTTTTTGTCGACATTCGGGTTCCTGATCATGAATATGTCCGTTCGTAGGGAATCAATTGGTCTACAGTACACGTATCACCCAGCCCTTTGGCTTGCCATCAGAATCAGCTGACTGACCTGACCGACATGCAGTCGGCTAACTTCTGAGTGGGTTTAGCAGAAATAAAGATGGTTCACTGGCAGTAAACGTTTCCGAATAAGAAAATGAAGAAACGTAAATCATGTGACTTTATCTGGAGTATCACTTCGTACATTCTGTTCACGCATGATGGGACAACTAATTTTTTAACACTGAGTCGAGGTTCCACAGGGCTTAAGTCGTGGCCTAAGGGATCAGCCAGATGGACAGGAAAATGAGAAACAAGTATATGGGAAGGTTGACCACCAGGAGAGCTGAAACTTTAACACAAATTCTTTTGAAATACACTGGGGAGGATGTTGACATCTGATGGGCAAATTTCATATAAACTGGAAAACGTGTTTCCGGTTGTTCCGAAAGATCACAGAGGATGTGTCAATCTTTGACTCTGTATATTGTTTGGATTACGTGTTTTGCCAACGATGATGTTGAGTGTAGCCTGTTGGTCTGGTTATCGGCGCCTGGTTCTGTTAGTATCGCCTCTAGCCAATTGGGAACATGTTACTTTATATGTGGACCTAGTTGTCTGTGTTTCCTTCTCATAATGTAGTTACATATACACTCACGCAAATAGACAGGTGTGACGTACGTTTGTGATCACCGTAGCCGAGGAGACTGGTAGAGATCTGGATCACTGTATTGTACATAGATTCGCATTGTTATAGGATCTGGAAGTAGTAGCTTTTAGACGCCTCTTCTCTGCTATTGACGCGCTGTTAGCTAGAAAGGGGAGCTCTAATTACACCATCTGCTTTGGTACCATTGTTACTTGTTTCACTGGGACAGTAACATATAGCAACGACACTACTCTTCTATCAAACTGCGCGGTTGCATTTGTACCATATGAAACTCATTTTGGTAAATTCTTGTTTGATTTTATTGATTGTTTACTAAGTAGATTATCTTGACGTTTGCATTCGCCTGGTTTCGTTTCCAAGTCTACAGGTAGCCTTTATCACACGTGTATCACCCCCTTCACGAGCTGTCTTAAGATCTGTGATAATTCCAGTTACGTGTAAATCGTTCCTATCGTGTATGTTGTTTACCTGGAAATCATTTTGAATCCATTTACCGTTGTTACGCTGACACACAATTTCCGGTTACTTTATACGCTAGGGTGTACAACTCCCGTAACTACTTCGCCAACACTGATCGGTGACATACCTCATTATTGTCTATTCCACGGATTTCTCATGGGAACTTGGGATCGTTGTCAATCAAAACATGCATTACTCAACACACTTCTATAACCTCATCACTGATTCATTCAACACCGACTAAACACTGCGTAAGTAAATGCTGTTTTTCGAATACAGTCTCCTCTTTATTGCTATTTTCAGCACATTTATTGCTTGATTCTGGTGTCTTTTAATACGACCTACATCTCTCGAGCTACACAGAAGTGAATCTGCTAGTAGCTTTCCTGTAACTCAACCCTCACCCACTCTTCGCTTACTGCTACATCCCAGAGTCCTTCTTTCTTCGATACTCAAGCAACACAATAGAGAGACAACCACCGATTGAAGCGTAGGAACGATCCAGGGCTTAAGAGCATTCCTGTCTTCCTATGGTTCCCACTCGGAAATCGCCGGAAGGCAATTTTGCCGGCTCTTTGACAACCACCGACGAAGCACTAGGCCATACCAAGGCAAACTCTAGCTCAAACTATTCATTATCAGGCCAGTGTTATAGAGAGTTTAGCAGGTGCTCATGCCTTCACAAACATTTGGTATAACACCCCTGACATTCAACAAGCCACCTGTCATCATTACATGGTGCCCTCTGATTTCGATGTTTTCAGTGCTACACGGAATTCGCATCTTAGTCTGACTTGTCGCAAAATGAACGTCAGAAACGTCCACAGGAATAAAACACACATCACTCTGTTTTGCCCTCTTATCATCAGGCGTGTTTAGTCAATGTTGAAAGTTGCTATGTTACTTCACTATGCGAACGACCTTTACCTTCCTAGGTTCGGTCACTGCTGTTCATACGATTAATCGATAGGTGGCAAGTAACAAAAAGCGGCTGTTACAGTAGAAACTTCCGAGCATAGATCAAAGACAGTAGGCTGGCGCGTCTTATATATTGACAGTACCAAGCACAAGCTCATCATATCAATCCGTCTGTGGGTCCCCTACAAGTTCTCCTCTTCCCCAAATCCGGAAAATGCACCGTTGTCGACAAAAAGTGACACAGTGCATCCGCTGTTCTACCAGTTAGCTCCGGTCAATCGCCTCCCAAGACATCCTGTGTAACCTTCCCGATTTGAGAACATGTCTTTGCAGACAGCGTCGTTCTGCCAAACAGTTCTGTGGGCCAAAACCAAGCCGACAAAAGTCCCAGCCATTCCTACCAACCAGACCGACGCAAACAAAGTACTTGGATATATGGGTAACTCTGTCACGAGCCATGAACAATCAATAAATGCTTCTGGTTATCAACCCAGAAGTCCCAATTTCTATGTGGATCTGGTCTACCAGCCTCACTTACTCAAGATCTTGTCAGAGGAAACCCACTTACTCACCTTGAAATTATCATCGACTTCGGAACACCCGTCACGACGAGCAACATTTGACAGAATTTCAGGGCCATTTTATTGTATTCAGATCTACTCGGGGTTTAAATTATTATTCTTCAACTCGAGGCCAGTCCATTCAGTCAGCTATCAGTAACATCCAGTAAGCCACCCACAGAATTACTGGCCATCAACCTGAATCTGGAAACGCTTGCTGTATATGGAACAAGCCGAGGAGTCGTACGTCCTGGGGATCCAAGCACACTATACCTCCTCCCATCAGCCGCCGAAACAGTGACAGCCATGTTCCTCTCACTGTGCTACCGGCTGGAACGCCCTTAGGTACTGTACTAAGTATTTTAATCAGCATTATTTTGGATATTCACAACTGTCCGACTTTTCGTGCGTTTGATCCGTTAGAAAACCAATCTGGCAACTTTGGGGGCATTAGAGCGGCAATAGATCTGTTCCAAGGGTGTATTGAGACTGATTCATTTCAGCTGCTGTTCATGCCCCTGCGGCATTCTCAAACTACAAGTAATTTACCTCCATCTTCAGAGAATCCATCAATCAATTTCACACAAAACATTTCCCCATTTTATGGAGACCATCAAACCAACGGCGTTACATCTTGAGGTTCGAAAACGTGTCATGTCCAATTTGGACATGTAAAGACCTTTACAAGCGAAGAAGGACGCAGTAGCGACGACATTTGACGGCCGATGCAGAAATACCTCTGCCGATAATAAACACAAGACTCTCGGATTTACCAACCATTGAAGTATAGAGCTTGGTGGCGTGAAGGTCTTTGACAACCGTTCTCTATGGAATGTGACTTCATGTGATCGTAACCTAATGATTCCAATCTCCAAGGATGAAGTTATCTAAACATTTTGTTTCTTGGTGGGAGCTGCATCTATACCTGACCACCTTACACCCATCGACGTGACTCACCTCTGAGCTGATCCATTGACAGTGTTTTTTAAGTTACTACTGATGACTGAGCAACTTCTGCCACAGCTGAGCACCGCTGGTGCCATATTTGTACCTCAGTCCCCCACCTCGTCTAAGCATTTCCTTCCGATTTCTCACTTTGTCGGTGCTTAAGGATACTTTCATAAGATGCGATTCAGTCGTTTGCACCACTGGTTCCTTTCTAATCGACAACAGTTTCGCTTTCTACAATGAGGTAGAACATTGGAGATGACATCTATTCTCCATAGACTGCTTCGTCCTCCTCATACAACTCACCGCGATTGTTCGCTTGCCAACGTTGTTATATTTAATGCTTTCAACCACATATCTTGCTATTCTGATGACAGAATCCACTGCCCACGGTTCATCCATTATGCTAATTAACTATCTTTGTTCAGTTTCGAAGACTGTGTGTTTCTCCCAGAAAGATTTGTTCCTGTAGAAGACCTTGTTCCCCCATTGATTATAATGACCCTAGAGGAACCTCCCTCATCTCTCTTTGTTTTCGAATTTGTCATAAGTACATCGGGCGTTCAGTTAGAACAGCTGGCATACATATATTATAATACTAACGGCACCCTGGAGAGAAACAGTAGCAAGCAGACTGGTTCACTTGCGACAGAGTTTGTTTGAAATCGGTCTGAGTTTGAACCAACCGTAAACCCAATCAATGAAAACGAGTAATAAAGGTGTACCACTGTTCATGACGACTGGGCCTTGAAAGTAAGTGGAACCATCAGAGTGTCCGCCTGCCCTTTAACAACATTCACGGTTCTAGGTTCACCGTTCAAATGGATGGGAATCCTGCTATCAACTGCAGCTGCTGGTCTGTCAGAAATGCCACACGAAGCGACGGTGGCGCCTTTAAGCTCCTGCAAAGAATGAAAACTCAGCAGATGTGTCTACCGCTGCAACTAACCTATCAGTTACATCTCAGCGTCATCTATAAAAAGTCGATTAATGGTTTAGATCAAACAGTGAGAATGAACAATAAGAATCGACTGCGACTGCCCAAAGAAATGTCCAACGCTCTTTTATTCGGAACTCAATTTCGACGGCCTCAGGGTACTTAGTTTTCAACCTCGAAAACCTCCGAACACATCTCGCCTAAAAAAACACGTCATTAAGAAAATGGGGTTCTAAATTGGACTCTACGTGATTCGTCATCTTCACCGTTTCATCACCGTGAACCCACACCGATGGCAGCAGGCGGGACGATTATTACATCCGATGAAAAAATAAGCCGGACTTTGACCAAGGCCTTCTATAATACGCACGATGCTATCTGTTTGCAACACTCCCCAACGACAGCATCACACATGTGGTTACGAAACCCGATCAGGATAACCTCCTGCCTGCAGATCAGAACGATTCAACTTCAAGTTGCTGTGATGCTCACGAAAACCCGTCATTCACAGGGCTGTCCAAAACCGCTGAAAGATTTAAAATGTCAACGTGGTACCGGTCGTGAGTGTTTGTCTTACATAATTCATTTATGCCATTTCACCCACCTCGACAGATGCAGGCGACCTAACATTGTAGCTACGCGGATAATGTGTAAATTGAGTAAAAGTAACTCTCAGAGTGTGGAAGCCCACACCTTCACGATCAACACGTTTCTTAGACCTTACATCTTTATACTCAAAAACGGTGCAACCTTCATTCCTGATGTGGTTATTTGTGAAGCGTACAGAACGGAAGCTACAGTTAACATGAAGAAAGATAAATGCGGCTCTCAAGAAATTAATCGATGCGCTTATGTGTTTCTCCGTTCTTAATACTGTTGTTCCACCACAATATCGAAACCATCCATTGAATATAACAACAGAGGTATCGTACAACTCTTTCCACAAAAACTCCTCCAGCAACTGGATGTCTCGGACATTTACCTAATATCTATTCAAAGCTTCCTCAAAAACATTCTATTCATATATGAGAATTACCTAGATTGGTTATTGCATAGCCATACGTAGATTTCAATAAAAGTTCACTTATGTTACTCCATATCAACTATGCATTGTGTAAACGTACTCATTCAATTTCTCTTTAGGTTAGAATGCTTCGAACGCATATCAAATAACGTAACAGTTCAGATTTTTGATCATGTAGATACTGGATTTTCAATCTGAATAGCAGACCGAAGGGTAACGGGCAGCAAACGAGACAGACGAATGCTCACATATCGCCCAGAAGTAGCTTGCTGGGTAAAGGATACGAACTATCTGTGAATAAATTGTTTCGGATCGATTTCATCTTAAATAGACCACATAATCTACGGGCCGAGTGACCCGATAGGCCTACTTAAGTTGATAATGTTGGAACCACTTGGTTCGCTCTGTTTGAAAAAGTGGAGTGGGTGACAAACGACCCTGAACGGAAGGTTTCTTGTTTGTATCAGCGCACACGTTAGCGCGCAAGTCACAAAAAGGCATGAAGTTCCTGTCACTGGCTTGAATTTAGTCGGAGACTGGGTTTGCGATAATTGGTTCTGGTGTAAGATTCATATACTAATCTTAACATAAGTCTAAAAGAATTCTAAACAGTGTTATTTATTGTCAGTAGTGGGATGCGTTATGAAACTCCTCATTCGTTTGTAGCCGTAAGTGGTAAGCAGTTAAGTTAGGCGAAAAACACTTCGAACAAGTGAGGATGTGTTGAAGTGATTTATTATCAGGTGCATCTTTGCATCTTCACTAATGGTGGTAGTGAGGTTTAAGTTCCATTCAACGACTATCGGTGAATAGGGCAGGGAACAGTCAAAAACCTCTGAACTAAGAATTATTGACTCAGGTTCTTTGATTGTTCGAAAAACGGGGAATGGACCTAAGAAAACTGTCAAGCTAGTCGAAGAATTCCAGAGGAAGGTTGAGGCTACTTGTGCAAGTGAGGATCCTTATCCAGGTCTAACAGAGGAATCGGATATACCGTTGGTAGACTATAACTAAGAGGGTAATGTATTTCAGGAGATGACTTTAAGCTGCGAGAGTTGACGAAGCAAACAAAATACTCAGAATTGATGAACCATCGGGAAGTTTTGGCAACATGAGAATTCTGTGGTATTGAACAGGAAAACGAAACGAAAGCAGAATAGTTTCTTTGATTTCACACGCTTTCGAAGCGAGCAGTTACGTGATCCAGAATGGAGAACGAATTTTGACATGAAAAAAACACAGTTTTCGACTGTGATATAAACGTCACTTAGGTGCCCCACAATGAACACAGGTAGCACAAAACAGTTTGCCGTCCTTCTTGGGTTGAATGCAGCCATCTCATCTTCTAGTTCAGTCAGTGACAAACAACAATGTGGAAATAAAATTGAATTAGTGGTTAAATTAAAAAGAATAGGCGAAAATTCGTTGCATGTCACTGGAGCAAACAAGTACATAAAGTTACTTTGCTTTGCTGACTTTATATTCAGTATATAGTTATTTATATCACTAAAAGTCGGAATGAGGAATAATTAATTACACGAAGAGCTGGCCAATCATAAGTAATTTTTAAACGGATTACCATCTGAAACTTGGTCCGTGTAACGATTTAGTTAGACACAGTAACTGGAGGAAACTCTTTTTAGGACTACCTTGTAGATAGCCAAAAAACATAGGAAACAGTTAGTGAACAATATCTCATTGTCTGTACATTTGTATAAACGTTGTCGGAAATTTTTGTTAAACATGTTGAGAAAATATTAACAGCAGCTGCTCATAGCTACAGTAATTTTACCAAAAGTTGCGTTTGACCCTCATATCTGGCAGTTGATACTAAAAGGAGTATCTTGTTGTTTCATACTCTTTCTACAACCACCTCAAGTCCACCCGGTTTTCTAGCTGCCTTAACAGAGAAGAATACCTTTGTTTTGATTTTCAAAACTAGTTTACAATATTCAAAAGCCCACACCTTTGCTCGTTTGCGATCTGCTGCAGTCAAAATTATCATATGTATAGGTTTTATAGAGTTTCAGCTAGGATGACACCATTTTATAAGGCCCAACTGGTACATATTGATGGTGTTTTCCGAGGTGTCTTTCGCAACCAACCATGGACCGTGCCTGGTGGAGGCAACTTCAACCTGAGCCAACTGCACAAATCACGCAGTCTCCATGCAATTGTTTTACCCGTCAACGTACACAACATGCGCAACAACTTATTCAGTCATTCAACACAACATTCAACACTGAGTTAAGTGCTGATTACGTTCAATGTGTACAGTGCAAACATAACGCGATCCAGTCATTCGGCAATTTACACCGACGCGTCTTAGGGTGAATGTGTGCAAGAAAGTACTGAGGCGTTTAAGGGCACAGTGCAAAAAGGTACGTTCTAATGAGGTGTCAAGCGAAGTTTGCGAATTGATCGAGCAAGTAAATGGCGGGCATTACGCTGTTTCATCTGAATTAGTTTCTAACATCTTATGGGATTAACGAACCGATCGGAAGCGAGCATATAACAAGTGAGGGTGTAATTCAGTAACGTAACCTTGTTTGCATAATAAACCTACCAAGTGGTGCGCTGTCACGCTGAGGTGCAACACTGTTCCCGTATTCGAAACGGTAAACTGTTATATCTGTACACGGACAGTTGTTCAGCTTATGGCAACCGAAGAGAACATCAAAGTCATAACTTTTATTTAATTCGTGTTGGATAATTTTTCTAAAACCGCTCGTTAGAACCAGTTAATTCTGTAAATTTGATAATCTGATTAGAAGAAGGATTCCTATTTTTTGAGTTCCGCTTAGTTTTAAATAAGTTCAAATGAAGATCAGTACGTTTTTAATGAAGTTTGGTTTATCATACTGTCTCATATTGAATAATGTAGTTGCTGGTTCGACTACAGTGATATGACGGAACGACAGTTGAAGTTCCGGATCTCGGATCACAACTTAGCGTGGGTGAAGAAGTATTTCGCACAGGTGAAAGCTGATACTCCTGTGTGGACAAGGCAACCACCACACAGACCATCGGTATCAGCAATCGCTCATTGACTGTTGGAGAAACATCACCGGGTGTATCCCATGCAGGCGTTCACGGTCGTTTACACAACTGATTAGCTCCGACTCTTGAGGTGTGCTCAGGTAGTTGAATTCAAACGTTGGCGTTCAGCTCTGTGAACAAAACGACTCATTTGCTAGCGTAGCACTGTCGTTGTACTTTAGCCATTGACTGATTATCGAATGGCTTAGCGGTACGTTTCCTTCCTATGTTTAGTTTCACGTTTGCTCCCTGTTTTCCGGCTGGCTGTACTGAAGTATGCACCACATAATATACAAAGGAATTTGCCGTCAACGCACAATAACGTTTTCGGCTGCACCGCTAAACCAGTTGATTTTCTCTTAAATTCATTTCCAGATTCACCTGCATCTCACATTCTTGCTAGTGAACAGGACACAACGATGTGTACTATCATGCTTAACCCTGATTAACAGCATATGCTCTCCAAGTTGAGTTTATGTGTTAGCTTTTCTGGTGAGCGGTCTGAGTGCTTAAGACTTAGCAGAGGGAAACGTTAGGTATTATGTAAATGAACTCTGACTCAGCAGCTTCACCCATGCTCAGTGAGGCTAGCTGATTTACCCTAGTTGACAGCTCCGGCTCATATTTTTGAGATCACGATCATTCACTCTGTTACTTTCTGTATGTCACATAAACTGTGAATTAGGTGGTGTGTGACGGTCTGGGTAGTTTGACAATCCACCACGATCAGTTGAGGTAATTTTGAACCTCAAAATGGTTGGTAACTGTCGTCGCTTACCAATGTACATCTAAACGATAGACCTTGAAATCGTACACTGCTTTTCGGCATGGTGATGATATACGCAGAAAAACAAATCATTAGTGTCTGTTTTATGTGCATCACACCATATGACCTTTTAAAAAATACAGGCTATTAAAAGTCACTCAATGAATTTAAGATTACTTAAGCCAGTGCAATCAAACAGTATTTTATAGTATTTTGAATAGATAGAAAATTTTACGATGAAGTCGTTGGCCATTTCTGTTTACACGAAAGTGTGGAGGACGCCAACTTTTCAAAACTGGATTCTAATATTTGAACATTAGCTCCATCTCTGATCAACCGAAACGCTGGACATGAATGTTTAGAGATACACAAGTCTGACAAAGTAATGAGGTTTGTGTTAACGTTATTGAAACTAAACCTTGAAAATGGTAGGATTTAGCTATTAGACGGAGAATTTTTGTTTGTACGTTGCATAATTATTATCCATGACCTGAGAGCGCGGTAAAAATAAGGTGACTGTCTTTAGTATATGATTTCTTGTCTGTTAAGGAGTGAGTGATGACGAAACAAAAAATACTTTTTATGCGCGGATATCTTAGTTGGATTTCTTCGGCTATACGCAGCTGTCTAAAATAAACGACTGATTTACCAGAGCGTTGCTTGTTCTGGGTAGTAGTTTTTCTGGTTCCCTTTAAAGGCTTTCGCATCCTAGACGCAGACGATGAACACTGAAATCACTGAGGTAAAGTCCAATCGTAAATGATCCACTATGTTGCAGTGAAATAACATTTGAAGAGCAACTCACAAGTGACTATACAGCACCACCGTTCAGTCGTGAATAGTCACAGTCACTTGATGCAATGCCGGATGTAGTTACTTGGACAACCTAGTAGTATGGAAGGTGAGTTCCTCTGCCTTGTGTTCACGTGAAGTGGGCTAGTAGTCTGAAATTGTTCAGCACTCACGTGACCTGGCATGCCTCGTGACAACAGGTGATCATAGATACAAATGCGTAAACCGTAATCACAGTTCAATGCAAACTTTTATGATAACTCACAGAGGTTAAGTTCACGGATAATTGCGTTCGACGAAGGGAGAAAATGGTAGAGCCACACCCTAGAATGAACAGCTTGCATTCAACTGAGTAGGACGAGGTATTTTTGGCTCGTGAGTAGTTTTGTAAATCTGACCGTGAAACCTCACTAGTTCCAGGCGATGAGCGGAAAATTGTTTGAACAGACTAGCCCCGTATATTTATTCAAATCCACCTTTTAAAGTAAGTACTAAGCGAATGTGGACATGAAAAAGAATGCTGAAATTAGTGAATGCAGAGCAATATTCTCTCTTCATTCAAGTAAGCGTGTTTCATGTTCAGCACGAAGTCCACCGGAAAATTAACAAAACAGGCAACGGTCGGTTAAGTGAATAGAGACCTGATAAGACTGTTTGTTGAAAGTTGTTCTATCTATTGTTTTCAGCAGCTCGGGTCAA
Source organism: Paragonimus westermani (assembly GCA_008508345.1). Taxonomy (NCBI): domain Eukaryota; kingdom Metazoa; phylum Platyhelminthes; class Trematoda; order Plagiorchiida; family Troglotrematidae; genus Paragonimus; species Paragonimus westermani. The sequence goes on along the minus strand of QNGE01000479.1, from coordinate 188,567 downwards.
CAATCTGTTGGGATATCCGTTTTCTCTGTGGTCTGATCACAACGGAAAACGCCATTTTTCACAAGCTGACATTGCTGCTTGTGAAACTGCCCACGGGAATGACAGTTTGAAATATGATTCAGACAGTATTAAACATCAGCCTATTGTTCACATGAAGAGTTGTAAGGTTTGTCTTCTTACCGTCTGTTCCGTTTCACTACTAGGGTTGCAGTAATAGACAGATAACAAGTACATCCCAGCGTTCTTCCAAAATTCATGAAGGACGTCAGGACGTTTTGTTGTTGCCAAATGCTCACTAATCACAAACTGGCCGACTTGAAGTTAATTTCATTCAAATGTGGCTCGCAGCATTCATCTTCATGTAGAATTTCCACCTATCGTCTTTCTGTCCGAAATAGTGAATCCGGGTTTTCTTTGTGGCATAGCTCACCAACATTGCAATTCTGATCGGCAGATAAACTCTGGTGCAAGTGAACTTGAGGCAAAGATTGTCGCCGCTGTCACTGACCCTGCAGTAAGCACGACTGAGTTACACCTTTACAACACTTAACTACTTACACCTGCGAGTAATCCACAATAGGCACTTTAATGTTTGATATGTCTTACAACTGTCACGCCATTATAACGTTTTAATTTTCGGAAAGCTGCAACTGAGTAGCAATGAACTAAGCAATAATTGGTGGTACAGTTAACCGGATATCATTTGAAACAAAGCTATTTGACTTTCACTGAGAATGTGATGTTAAGAAGCGTTGACAAATAGGTTCAGTTGTCTACAGTCAGTCAGCTGAAGATGTAATACGACCGCACAAGAAAGACGAACACGTATGACAGTGTGCAGATAACAGCGATTTAATTTACAGCAATGTGTGAATACACTGCGGCTGGCAGTGAATTACTATGAACTCACATTCTGTATACCAGTCCCCAGTTGTTCCGTTGACAGTGCACAAATTGAACAAGAAGCAAACATGTGAATATCCGCATACTCTTCCATATGTACACAAACATTGGAAGTGATTCGTTCGAATTTCTTATTATCCTCATATATGAATTTACAGATTAGTGAAACACCAGTTTTACTAACTCATGATTTATGATTTCGTCGGATAACAGCGCAGCACAATAGTTGTAAACGAACTGCGTGTACATGCTTTCATAACCTCAGTACAGTTGGCAGATAGAGGTGTGTTTTAAGACAGTTTTCACAGACTGATGGCAAAAATTCGACGCAACATATTGTTCACTGCGAACGAACGCAAGACTGTCTGTGGGACACCACCCAAGAGATACACAGATACACAGACACACACCTTAGCAAATGCAAACTAATTAGTACGCTGGCATATTTTCACTGTTTCCTGAGTAATGTCATCCGTCCACTTATAACAAATGGTCTCCAACTAAATAGGTTGATGCTATTTGTGTTGCTAGGTGCTACCAGCTCCGTTGCGGTGTGGTTAGTTCTACCCCGGCTACAAAAACAGTGATGAATGAACGCCCCCTGTCCCTGTTCCGAAAGGGGAAATGGTTTACCCTGTGCCGGATTGCAATTCGTCGCTTGTTTGTGCCCATGTTTGTGTATGCGGGCTGTTGGGTTAGGTATTAAACGTAGGCGGATAAAGCACGCCTGACGTTCAAGGTGGACACGGACATGTTAGACTCGGTAGAAAGAAGTGCATAATTAATGAGTTCTAAATCCCAAACCGAATATGTTGCACCTTCGGATAGAATATTCAACCTTACGTGCTTGTCCTTAAAAACATAGAAACGCGCACATAAACGAACAAAAACCCGGGCGTAAACATATGCACGAACATGGCATTTGCATTTGCAAACAGACTTTTCTTTTGTAGTTGCGTCTGTAAGAAAATCTCCGGTCTTCCAAAGAAAGTAGAAACCTTCGATTGTACGCACCAGCCTCGACTTGTTTCTCTTTCCTAGTCGGATTTAAAGTTAGGAATTGGTCAAGTAACTGACCAGAACCATTAATCAAATCTTGTTTAACCTGAACATGTGCTTATATACGCGTTCAGTTGCTCGTTCTCGATTGTCAGGTGAGAATGGATGTTGTTCAAGATTCCGTGATACGTAGTGTAATGGAAAGGGACTGGGTTCATGATGGAATTGTGGGAGTTAGGTAGTGAACATTGGACAAACTCGTACAGATATCACATCCCTGTAAGATAGTCAATAGTTGAACACCTGGGAAACTGTGTACAACATACAGGCAACTTATTTTGGCTGCAATCGGAAGTAACCTCACGGAAGCACTTAGAAATGCGGTGATAATCAATTACTTTGTACTAGATGTATATGAGTCTTGCCCATATAACTCGACTGATAAAGGTGGGACTTTCAAATGTTATCTTAGGATCGTTCCCAATCGACTATTTGAAAGAGCCTTCAAATAAACTGAATATCCCCGAAAACTGAACGCAGCTGTCACACTATCATAGACTTTCCAGTCTATTCCTTTCGAAAAGAAATGCAAGACTCGACTTTCGGTTTTGTTAGAGATCATCAGTAGTGCATATCATTGGCACGACCGAGAGTAGTACTTTAGGTAAGCTTTCAAGAGGCATTCGTTTTCACCACTGCGTCACTGCGTCACCACTGCGTCACTTTAGGTAAGCTTTCAAGAGGCATTCGTTTTCACCACTGCGTCATGGACGTCACAGCACGTACTGCTGTGTCGTCGTTTGTGAAAGCTCAGCCACTTTCACTTGTGAGTTATGTTCAGAAATACTTGAAACTATCTGAGGAATCGCAAGAATAAACAATGGACGGGCAGAAATTCTTCTGAAGAATCCTCTTCTCTCCGAAAGGATGACGATAAATTTACTCTTAAAAACGAACAACAGGCTGGCTGAATTAACGTTTTCGATGCGATCGATTACATAAAGTCATAGAGTTCAAATAACGCAATAGTCACATCCATCTTCCAAAATGAACTCCGACAGTTTTAAAGTTAATCTTATAAGTGCCTGTTGCAAGTTCTCAAGATAGAGAAGGTCCATTTTTGGATTAGAAACTATGTTCAACAAATTGCCCTCATTTCTTTGAAGAATACTGACATGATTTGATCTCAAAATCCCATAAAGATGTGGGACATATTTCGCCAAGTAATGCTAATTATGACGACATAACGACTGGCTTTTTATTAGACAGGGCCAAAGTTTGTAACGAAACCTCCTGAGAAGATAAGGCATCAGCGGATGAAGGGGGATGTTCTAGAATCCTGCGCCAACTGAAACTGTCCGTACACATACAGGACTACATTCACCTTGAATGGACATATATCTCGCATTTATAAAGATTGTGTAGTATACGATAGGGTGGAATACTGTCTAGGTGGTTAATAGATAAATGTAATTCGCGTCCTGCACAATCGTACACAGTCATTCCAGAAGAGAATGTAGCAAATTACGGTTATAATAACACAGCTGAATTGAGAGACTCCATCTCAAAAGCACAATGTACCGGACAATAAACTTCAATTTCCAGTTATTACTCTGTTATCTAATAGTGATCCCGTCTCTATGTAATAAAGATCCTTTGCGATTCGGTCGGAAATCACCACAATAATATTAATCCACCCGTAATAAGAACGAGCTTTTTTGTGCTAACCAAACTCCAGTTACAGTTTAACCAAGAACTTTATCACCAGACTGATGGTGTTATGTGTGCCTCTTAGCAGTTTAATGAGCAAGCCGGAAAGTGACAACATACGATTAAATTCAAAAGTAAAGTAGCGGCATCAGGATTCGTTTCGTCATAGATCGTCGCACTGTCTAGTTTTCCATCAGCAGGAATATAAACAAAGACCAAGGGGACATTCCTTCTATCTATCAGACATTCTTCCTTTCTTCCATGAAGGAACGGGTCATCAGGAACGATACATATATTATCAATCACTACGTGTACACCAGATCTGTGTGAATAATAGAATTACATGGAATTGTTTGGATTCACCACAGTCTGAGAGTAAGGTGGTGGTGATTTCTACTGCTGTGAATTATCGACTGAACCAGCTGAGGCTTACGGGGTATGACGGGGGGACTGGTCGATGTTAGATTGGTCCCTAATTTGCAATTCGTATGTCAGATACAAATATATAAGCCTTGGAGTTGTAATTGCTCTTCATAAGGCCGTGTACAATTTAGCTGGTGTGTTGGAGTCAAGTACGGTGTGTTGTATCTTTCTGCTCTTCCCTGGTATATTCAGTAGCATGGATGTGTGTAACAGAACCGGTTGGTTTTTGATCTGGCTGTTTGTGATCAATAACGATGCCAAGCCACGATCCAGGTAACATGATTGAAGGACAGATGTGAGCGTTGCTGACAAAGATGGAATCGCTAACTCCGTCAAAATTTGATTGTCGGCCCCTGTGTCGAGCGTTAACTGTCATTAGCTATATCGAGACTTGATCGAATAAACAGCTGTTTCTGTAATTCTCAATACCTTTGAAATATGGGGCAGAATGTTATCAAACTAGAGACACGTTGCAGTGTTGAATGCGGCCTGTTGGAGACGTAATTCACTTAAATGCTTAAAAGACAAGCTCAGTCGGCTACTAAAGAAATGTGCGCGAACAAACGCAATGGAGTTGCAGAGGTTTGTTCGACATGAAGGTTTGATTTATTGAAAAGCAACCTGTTGAATTCGAACGCAATCACTCAAATTCCTACACGTTTATCAGATGTGTCAGAAAGTCAGAGTGATTAGTTTCCACTGTGTCGATGTGGTGAGAACTAAAGAATTATCTGAAAATGCGATGGATTATAACTAACTGCCAGTGTCTTTTATTATCAGTAAGACGCCTGGTAAAACTCTTTAAAAGTGCAATAGGAATGAACGAGTGACACACAGAGATTGTCCCACCGTCATTGTGGATCAGTTCACTGTAGGAGTAATTTCCAATAATGTCAGTCAGTTGCAATACCTCACATTTAAATCTCCGAGGTCTTAATGAAATTCATCGACGAAAGGATGCTAAGTTTTAAAGTTCTAGAAGATGCTGACTAACACAAAAGACCACGTTTCTCCGACTGAAGATCAAAGGAGGCTTCTATTTCTTTGTTATGCTTACTTTTATGTGCTGGTTTTGCTCCCGTTAGCTAGCTGATTTGGACGATTGCGTGTTTAACATGGGAATTAGTGTACAACACACTCCTTTACAATGTGGCCAGCAAACAATAAGAATACAAATCTTTCATGTACTCGGTTCGAGTCACGTCATATGCATCCTAATTTGCCACATTTAGTTCCCTGTGTCTGCATTATTGTTTTGAAAACTTTGGCCCAAAGTTTACCAGGTGAAGATAAGAATTCTAGATGACTGTCATTATTGTAAGCGGAAGATCAAATTGACCAGCATCTTCAAGCACCTATTTTGCTGTTGGAAAATCAATCACTTTTCCTGACTGCTACCAGCCCGTATTGAATTCCGCATCAATTTAGACGTTCAAGTGATAGTCGTGGTTTAAAACCGGGTGCACCTATGATTGCCTCGATTACTAAACGTTTTAATTCACAAAGTGGAATAGCTATTCTAGAGAAGATATATGCTACCGTGAGAGGAACTTTCGTGAGAAAACTGGCTGGAAGATCTCTGATCTCCTGCCATCTTCAGTATTGTCTGTGTTCCAGCCTCTAACTTATTGCAACACTATTTATCCGGTTCCCACGGTCTGTATCACTTCATTCTGATTGTACTCAGCAGCACATAAGCTAGAGCTACTTTCGAACGTCAGGTAGGTAATGACTAGATTATCAATTTAATGAACATGTTATACCTACTGGAACTTTGAAGAAAATGGGTATGTGGTAAATCCACTTGAAAATGTGAACTAACACTAGTGGACATAAGAAAATCCAATTTAATCTGTATTCATGCCTTTTTACCGGACAGTGTTATCCTTAGCAGTGAACTACTGCCGTGACGTGTCGATGTTAAAACGAAGGGATTAACCCTCAAAATGATTTGGAATTTCTACCGGATAATTTCCACCAATGAGAATTAGGCAACTCGTAAAAACTTTGCTTACCCTGGAACGACAAACATACGGTTGGATACCATTCTTAGAAGGTTCAGTGGCGCACTGATCAAGTGGTTCCGTACAGCGATTGGTAGGAAGGAAGAAACCGCGGGATAGCTAGTACCCGCAATTTGACGTTCGCACGCTAATCATCTCTGTACAACCTTGTGCTCGGGGTATGACAGGAGTGGAATTGAACAAGTAAGAGATATTTTGTCAGTAACGTTACATGTACCGAACAGTTAATTAAAAATGCATGCGAATGATCAGGTCAAACGAAACTAGGCACTGCTTACAAAAAAGGACGAAATATAACATTTTCGTCTAAAGGGGAACCTGATCACGGAGTTGAATACCAGCCCATCATCGGTACATATTGTGCGAAAGGCTCCCTTTTGAACTTCCATCCTATACCGTAAATATTGGGTGGTTTAAAAGATCTGTTCAATCCTTCCAAGTTTTTCGTGGTCCAATCATTCACCTGTCTCTGTTCCAAGCTGTATAAGTGGTGTATAAGGTGGTTATTACAAAATATTCATGAACGCTGTCCATGTGAGTTTAACTTGAGGCGAGAAACATCACCTTGGTTTTTATCTTATCAAATTGCCTACTTTTCGTCCCTGGTCTCCGCTTAATTTCTGCCAGACGGGATCAGATGAGAATTCATTGTGGAAGCTTCTATTTCTTAAAATCTTTCATTGATTCCCCAGAATTGTTATGTGAATAACATCTCCATACAGGTTAAAAAACGTGTATGGCTTTGGCCTACTAATTGCAGAAGAAACTATGCGGTCTGAGGTTGCAATTGCAATTGTAGAATCTCGTGGTGAAGGTCAGCTTTATTGATATGGGTTTACGTTCAGCCTCTGCCTCGTTCAAAGAACGTGTGGTACGTCTTGAACTTGGAAGGTACCTGCGTGACTGATCGACCCAAACCGAAACCTATACATCGCTTGCGTATTGTCCTCTGACCGCTGAGTTAAACAGGGCTGTTTCCTGACGTGATGGAATATGTTTCTATCTTGACGGAGGTCCAGTACATGTGTTTGGTGACATCATAATTCATCAAAATGGTGTGTATACCGTTGTTCGTATCCAAAACAAAATACTCTCATCTCGGTTCGCCATTTACAACGTGATTAATTGTGTACAATTAAACTTATTTACTATTAAGAGGCAGTTCAAAGTGTTCATGGAACGAGCGAATACAGTGGACATTCGAAACACTTGAAATAAGGCATTATTAAGTCAGCTAATGGCGAACGTCACGATCGTTAACTGCGCAGGCCTGTCACCGTGTTTTGGAGTGTTGCTTGACAATTTCAAGTGCGTTAGAACTGTAATTTCAAACAGCCTGTATTTAGGTTCTACTTCATTCTGATAAACGCGCATGCACTAACATTTTAATCATTTTCAGTCATATCAGACTTCTCAGCGATTTTTTAAGTACCACATTCCACTTAATGGACATTAACGGCGAAGAGTTACCAACTACTGTTGATCCGACGCTTTCGTTTCTATATGCACAATGTCGTAATTTGTCAGACTGTTTGTTTATATTGGTAAACTGTAGTCTGGAAATCCACTTCCGTTTGGATGAGAGCCAGGTGATGTTAAATCATCAATCCTGGTTTTGAACTCCGCTCAAAGAGCCAGTCTGACCGTTTGTGCAAAACTACTGAAAATAATCTAGTACTTTTCTCATCTGGTGGATCGGATGTAGAACATAAGATTAATCTTTCATAATGTTGCTTTTGAGCCTATCAGATTAAGAGATAAACAAACAAACTTTCAATTGTCGGAAAATTTCCATTCCTGCAGCTAGGTTAATTAAATTGAAATGATTGATCAACTGGGCAGCAATTGTATGTTCTGTATTTCTTGTTCTGTACCAAAACTACTGCAGAATAGAAAAACCGAAGACGCAGAATCATTGAATATCGGTCACTGGTATTTCAGGCTATTGCTTTTCGAAGTTCATGTGTAATACTGGTTCAGCTCTCAAAGTGAATTGGTGAATGATTCGTTTTTGCTTCCTTGTGGACAAACAAGATACAGGTGCGATAGCCCGTTTTCATCTTAGATTGTCATTTAAGAGAGAAGCCTTGCAGAGAGGCAAGATGCAGTTTGTTAATTTTTCTGTGAGAGTACGACGAATTATTCATTGTGCTTAATGAAGTCCCTACATTAGACTTTATGTACAAGAACGACTTCAGTGACTCGCAGAATCTGTCCACAGTATACAGGCCACACATGCATGTGAAGGTTTCTTGAAGTCCAAGCTTGACGACGACAGTTAGGTAATCCATCAGGAACATTGCAAAGTCGAAAGGCGAGTTATATCGAAGTGTAATTGATCCATTTGGCCTGTCTGTTCATATTGACTCCGGTAAGTGGATCAATGAAGAATCGTGCTACAATTTTTAAAGAACGACAGCACTCCAAGCTGAATTTGGATCTAGGTCTTCCTACCAAATTCGTTGAACCGCCTCATCCAGGTCTTTTAAGCTAACAGTTGCGGATAGTTAACTTCAATATCTAACATCATAATGAAGGTCCGACCTTGCTGAATCTTTACATCACGTATCAGGGGCGGTGAATTAGTGTAAGAATGACAGTACCGGACATTCGTCTACTAGACGGTAGAACTGACTCCTCTCAGCTACTCTTAGGCTGTAATGGATAGTTGTTGGTGTGAAGACTAGTTGCGAATAGCTTAGTGACGTCACTTCTATGGGGGAAAGTGGTTTTTCAATTAAAGAACTTAAATTGGTATCCAGTTTCAGGTCTGGATTTCATTAACTTGGTGTAGTCAGGAGGTCAATGTCCACCGGTGTCACTTTTGTTCAGTGTTCCCATAGCAACATACGCTGGCATGATTACCAAGGCCCGGCTGTTCTGTTAAAGCGAGTCCTGATACTTATCCCTGCGTGAACAGATTTGCCTGCTCAGGAATCAATACGAACGGACTAGATGTGACAAGTGAGAGCTGAACTCGTGTGTTCATATCGATTACCCATAACATGCCTCGTCATATGGCCAGACTGGATTAAACAGTCAACAAACGTGCCTTTATCATATACTATGCTAGTTACTTAATAATAAATTTTTGACGTAAGTTTTAACTTGGTGAAGAACAAAATGCATGCCAAAAGTTAATGGATTTGCAGTTCTTTAGCTGATCCAGGCTAGTTAAAAGTGACATTTGAATTCATGGGGATGGTAGTTCTCACAAGCTCACAACTCTACGGGTAACATCATCTGCTTCAGTAATTTGACTAGTACATACCTGTCTATTTAAATCCGTTGTAGAAAATTTATCTAACAATGAATCTCAGATGGCATAGAGTCTTTGGCCCATGGTTAAAATACTTTGGTTCACTGATTGTTCATAAAATGCTTATCGCATTGCATCTCACGGTCTCACGTGAGTCTGAGGATTAACAGGATATATAGTAATAATAATAGGCGTAGCATTCAAAATAAGAAGCAAGTCATGATTTACTTTAAAGGGGTGGAAATATATATATTCACTGAAAAATAAGGATATTCCAATAAATGTGGTTTCCGATTTCTAACCCCGAGGTTAAATATTTTTGCTTAAGCGACCTCGAGGTAAAATGCCATCTAACACTTCCTAGAGGCCGTATGCGTAATTTGAAACAGCTTTCAAGATTTAACCAAAAAGCGGGTGGCTAAGGGGTCACCAGTAAAAAAGATACTGTTGGGTATAGAACATAAGTTTAATTATACATCACGTCAAAGATAGATGTAAATGATTGCATGACTGTCCATAACTGACCACTTTTGTCTGTTTTACTTGTACTGTTAGTTTGCATTCTTCTGATTTGGCGTTATGAGTAGTATGGCGCGAGGGGAAAAGGGAAAAGCTTGTGTTGAAATTAACAGCATTCCTGAGCGTCTGAAAGGTGGGAAACTGGAAACTACAATTTAATACAGAACCAAATTTGAGTGGTTGGCAACGAATGCACGGATATGTCAACTGTACGGAATAGGGCGGACGTTTATGAAATTTTGACTAGGTTGTAACAGGCGTCTAGCAATACATAACTTTTCGGTTACAACATCCCTTATGGTTAGAACATTCGTGGTGACTGACTTTTGTCTGCTGAACGATTCTTGACGTTGCTGTTTGGAGTGGTTTAACAAATCACCTGCTAATCTCAACCAGACGATACTGTGATCATATCACCTGATTAAAATCAGTTTACATTTCTTGGCAGTATGTAGGAAAATATCCTCCAGACACCCAAGATTTTGATGGCTTTAATTAGACGGTGAATTTCTGTCATCGGCGGTGTATTATCTTGCTTGTTCAATTCGAGTAAAGTTGTATCAAATAGACATTGGCTGTACTGTATAGGGAAACTTTTAGATATGTACCGTCATTCATTGGAAATGTTTATATGTACACGCAAATGGAGGGTCAAAATAAGGTGAATGCTGGCCTATCCAGCTATTCAACAGTAAGCCAGATATGTGACGTTCATTCTGATCAGTTGTGTAATAATTATTCGAACGTTTGAATTTATGCGTGAACGACATCCAGACCTGGACCAACAGTGGAGGTACCAATACAACCACCCGTACTGTTGCAGCACACCTGTAAATTCGAATAATTTCGTTAACCCGGCCACCATTTTATTTTCTATTCACTGAGCCAGTAGAAACCAACCGAAGTGTGTGAAATACCGAATGCTGGCTACAACTACAGCAGTGGTCTTGTAAGCACATTTTTCAGACATTGCTATTGACACCGCCCACGAGTCACTTCATGTCCGATCATGTTTCCACGTTTCTGGCTGCAGAATAATTGAGTTGAGGCAGAATTTTCTCTTCGTAAATTTGACGTGGTTGACGGTTGTATTTTTCTAATCGATTCGTCAAAACAACACTGTTTCAAATCAGCGTTACTTATCCGTGAGAACCATTGAGGAAGGTAGAACACTATCGGTTATACAAGCGGAAGTTTCTAAGTTTACTTACACTAGAAAAACGGAAAAAGTTCACGTTCTGCAAATTTCATGTCCAGCATCTCGAACCTTTTCAATTTCGGCGAAAACAAAGACAGTCATACGGTGAATGAATCACAAAAATACACCACTCCAATCTCTTATAAACTGTTTACTATAAAAGTCAACGTTTAATTCGTCATCAACATTCCATTTTACAGCAAACTTTTGCGTTATTTGTCAAGATTACGTGGGCATGTTACGGTGAACCCAATGAAGAAATCCAGAAGTCACCAGCCAATTTAACTTTTCTGAAACATTGTTGTAACGGTTTTGTTGAAACTCACTTAATGGTAATCACTCAGTTTCCGAATTTGGACGTGATATTTTAATCCTTGTTTGAAAAACGTACACAACTATACTGGATTCAAACAGGTGTGTGACCGGCTACAGTAACTTCGTTTTGACACGTTTGAACTTGCAGTGGTCCACAGTTTTATTATCGAGATACTAGTAAGGAAAAGCTGACTCAATAAAAAACAGCTCGTTTACAGTTTCCATATATTATGAAACGGATAAAATCCTCTCTACTCACTTCGTTATTGGATCGCTTATTTACAGATAATCTGTAGAATCAGCGTGGTAAAGTCCAACAATCGTTCATCAGTATGCAACAACAGTGCGTCTGAAGCATGTTGTCTGCGGTGTCCACCTCATACCCATGTTCGTTATACACCTGTACAATAAAGGGTTTCTTCGGTCTTAATGACACATGAACTGCAGTGTAGTGTGAGATGGAGACATATAGGTCATTGTTTGGTACCAAACCATCATCTGATATCGGGTACAGTTCAGCAGAGTACAGAGCGTAGACTTATCTACATCGTGTGAAAATAATTTCTAATATTCCTTGACTGTAGGCTCGAAGCGCACTCGTTAACGTGATACACCCTCCAACAAGTTTCCCGATTAAAAACGCCAGTTAATAAACTACCAGTTGTAGCATATGGCATTTTGTTTCAAACTTCATTTGGAAGTTGCGAAAAACCTTCCCATAAAACATTCTTTACTGTTCAGCTCTCTGACTGTCACGCCATGCGTGATCTCACGTGCGTCAACGGGACGTCCGGTCCAAATACACCCCCCGTTTGCGCCCACACTTCGTGTGACTTCGGCGATGTTTGTGTGTGACGGACGCCTTCTGTCGGGGTTTTTTGCCCGCCATTCCTCGTCCGTTGGTCCGATCGCGTTGAGTATCGGCTCATCCAGTCGCTCATGCTGTTCCCCATCCGCTATATGTGGGTTTTTGGACGTATCTTCATGCCGCGTTGAGGTATCCCGCCGAGAGATGGAATACTCGCACCTCCGATTTGATAATCCACCACTATATTGCCAAACCTTCAGTCACACAGTAGGAGCGTTTTTGTGATCTTTCCTGCTGTCAGTGTATCTTTAGGAATTACCGGTCACCATCCAAAACCGCATACGACATTCATCAGATTTTTGTACCAGGTTAGTACTGATTCTACGGCTGCCTTTCACGATCGATTGGAGGCAAAGTATCCGAATTATTTTGTTCTGGCGTGGTTCTGTCCGTATACCCTGAGGAGGTTAATAAATACTCAGTCTTTTAGGATAAGGAGCCATAAGAACCATAAGAACTTCATAACTTTTGTGTGTCCGGTTAAACCGCAGAAACCCTGCAGGCCAGTGAGTACTTCTAACAGCCTTTCTCATGAGATGCAAATAAGTTCCATCGGTTACACGCATGTGAATGTGATGATGATTGTGCACTTTTAGCTTGGAATTTACCAATTAACTTTTATTTAGTTGACACCATTGGGGTTGTTCTTCAAATCTGCTACCTATGAACCCTCCTTTAATCTCTGGTGGTTATCTGTCCGAAAGATCATAGCAATCCCTTCAACTTACGAGCGTTTATCCAGTAAGTCGTCGCTCAAGGTTGATAGATCACAACCAGGTTAATTAAAACAGGACGTAAGGCTCGTTGAACTGCCAGCCAACTCACTACCCGTCTAACAACTGATAGAGGGGTATGTAAATGATCTAAAACCAGGGTTGTTCATCTGTTTATTGTGCCCAAATTTTGTATCTTAATTGGCCCCTTGCCTGGTCAACTCAGCGACAGAGTAACTTGTACAGTGTCTTTGGATAAACGATGAAAGTGAGCATGTTGGTAGCTATCCTTATACACATTTCTGTAGAGTAAGGGTCCGCAAACTGTGAGCCGCAGATCAGTGAAATTGACAAAACTGCTGAAGAAAGTTATCATCAAAAAATCTGAAAAGAGATAAGCTGATGTACACTAATCAAGATCGTTTATTGAAAGTATAGTTCAGAGATAGCCAGATGGGCCGTTTGACCGTTATTGTGTTAGCAGTCATGCTGATCCCAAACATAGCAAAGAAACCGAAGATAAACTGAGACAGTGTCTGTTGGACTTCAAACAAGCAATCGTCCAAAAATTTAAACAATCTATGAAAAAGAAGCACATCGAGTATGTACGATTTGCAGCCCATATGAATATCCAGAAAGTATTTTGTGATAAGCTAAAGAGGACATTACTTTTGAATAAGTATTCGAGCAGTAAGCGTGAAATCTTGAATATGAAGACATGAAATCACAAAGACGAAACAATGTCTCCAATGCGCAGGTGTGTAGAGAGATTTTTGATCTTAGGGAAGGGAAATTTGATTTCACACTTTGGAAAGAAGTTCAGTAATGGAACCTCATCCGCTTCAATTAAAAGAAAAGGCGGCAGAAATGCTGTTGATTGAAAAGCATTAGTTAAAATCTCGTGCGAGCAACACTGATTCCAGGCTGTCTTTTTAATGCATGTAAACACCGTACCTTAAAAATCTAGTGTGTCGCTTTACAGTTTCTGAAAGATGATCGATATACCGGCTGAGTACTGAACAGAAAAATTTAGTACATATTGAGTTATACATGTCAAAACAATATCTTCAGCATAATTTAACAGAAAGTTTTCTTTGTAGGCATGCAGGTTATAGTGAGTGCGGATAACTCTGATGGTATTAGTAGAAAGGTGTTCGTATAGGTGAGTACATATATGCATACTCCATGACACTGCGTGAATTATTTCACGCTTCATGTCTGTGTACTATATCCCAATCCATGTGCTGATATCAGAATTAGCGTCGAGTCAATTCTGTAACCGAATTATTCGATTCTAGGGTAAAAGTTCAACCTAATAAATGTTTTGTAATTTAAAACTGTTCCAAATTTATTCACCAGTTAATGATGTCGAGGAATATCTAGAAAGATTGGAACATCGGCCCACAACTCACGGGGATCTCGAGGAAGATCGGAGGGTAGCATAGTTTATCACCCTTACTGGGAAAGATCGGCATACGCCGATCAAGAACCTAACCTTTTGTGACTGACCACTCACTTTGTCATTTCATGTTACTAAAGGTCTAATACTGAGGCATTGCCAACCAGTTACATTTGAAGTGGCTGTGCAGGTTAAAGACACTTACACCCACCGTGTAGTCTGAGTTCCTCACCGTACACTGACCCAATCTATCTCCAACTTTCCATTAAAGATAGGGATGTATATTAGTTCACTTTTGATACTGGTAGCTTAGCACCGTTGTGTGTACTACCTGAATTTAAACGACTATGTCTGTCCGCAATCTAACGAATTGCGGATCATTTATTGCCTACTCTTGGGGTTGAAGTTATTCCTCCTTTCGAGGGGGGAAGGCACTTAAATGATGATGATTTTTATGATACGGACTGGTCCAACCTTGTTCGATGTACTCTACACAGAATGAATCTGAACTTCACTGTACCCATTGATAAGGTTGAAAGAAACATTCAAAAAATAACTTTACTGAGATCAACGGTGGCAAACGACGCAAATTAGGCGTCGGTGAAATTCCAGCTGACATTTTTAAACGACGTACCCTATTTTGTGAACTTACCGACCCGAGGAAAAATGCTCTTCAGTATCTAGTTTAGCGGGCCCTGTTGGCTCTGTACGGCATTTAGCCTAGGTAACGTCGACTGTCACTCTTCTGAAAAGTGACGGACGGACCCTAACCATGTGTGATGGTTACCGCATAACCGTAAGTGTTTGTCTGTCGTGATTCAGTTGATCCACAGAAGAACCAAGAAGCATTCTCGACCATTTTCACTATTCGAAGTATTTTTCGGAGGTAAACTTTGCTGATACATATTTGCATATTCCATTTGTTGTGCATTGAATACATTTCTGTACCCTCTGAACCTAATAAGTCTTTTGGAACATCAACATGACAAACGATTGATTTCATTGATTCGGGAACTTGATGTCCACACCGCTGATCTTTATCTGGCTAGGTGCACACTTTCAACTCCAGTTTTATCCATTTTGGTTATTTGGGTGATGAGTATGTGGTTAACTCAGAACCATATTGACTAGGTTATTTAGTAGACAAGAATGCGTCAATCAGTTCGAAGGAATTTCAGTCTCTCATGGGAACTTTACAGAATTACTCCCGGCTTACACAACTCACGAACCAGTGTTCGCTATTTCGGTCATGAAATAGGTTGTGTGAAATAAACGTCACGCTCAGACTTCACTGGAATTCAGACGCTGTTCAGCGAGCAGTTCAGCTAAAACTTCATTCAATTTCAAGCTATGATCCCTCTCCAACTGATACTGGCGTGATTTTAGACTAAACGGAACATCCTGCTACCTGTCTGTTGAGTAGTGCAGAATGTGACTGTGCACAAATCCAGTTAGAAGCGTTAGCCCTACTCTCGGCTGCTTCTCCATCACACACTTGTCCATTCTGATAATATTTGAAACAATCAAAATCCATGAAATTCAATGTAAGCCACATATATTACAAGATCGGCTCAATGAAGTCCGTAGCTACAACCTGACTGATAAATTCCTGATCGCGAGGTTATCGACTGGGGGTAACAGGACAGTTGCTGAATCTCCTATACGTTGTGACTGAGCGTTTAGATAGAACTGATCGGTCACTCCTAGTCTGAAACTGCTGGCGTTCTAATTAACTAGCTACTCCCGGAAAGACGAGGGTCAGAGTGCAAATTCCGGCTAGGACAAAGATAGGCGTAGCTGGTGAGCTTTAATAAACACAAAACTCGAGTCCACTGCTTCCTTACGATCGAACATCGAAATTCCAATCTGATTCAGCACATTGCGAAATTGTCACTTCATTCCAAATGTGAGGAAGTAACCAAATTAGACTGTTTGTTTGTTCAATTTTTGTCCGCTTTGTGATCAACGCTCATTTATGAGAAGATATCTTCGTTACTATCATGCCTTGCCAATACTTTAAAGTAGCTGACGCCCACACACTAAATGTAAATTTCCTGCACTGTATGTTTGGACAGCTGAACTCGCTGTCAAACCTGACAATGTCTGTTGCAACAACAACAGAACTGTTGTATTTGTAACGCTTCAAAAGCAGATTTGGTAGAATTTGCATCACCCACGCACTCGTGGTGAGAAGAAGAATTATAAGCACCGAATATCCTGTTGGTGTCCGTAAATGGAATCGGATATTCTCCGTGCTATCGAGAATTCGTTTAGATAAGACGTAGTTAAAACGTTCACGATGGAATTCCTGGCACGCATCAAGTGAAGTCTGGAAAATAAGTCACACAGACTACTGCCCATTGTATTTGTCATCATAGGATGCGTTACACATTAAAGTCACTAATGCGGTATATATACATACATATGAAGAGGAAGTTGAATAAATCACCCAGTCGACAGAGTATACCACAGTGTTACTCAGGTAACTTGTGGCGGTACTCGTTTTGCCAATAAAAATCATGCAACTGTCTAGCACAAAGCCGCTGTTATTATTCACGCGTTGCTGTTCACCATCCTCAGTCCAATAAACTGACTGAAAGCCTTGTCCGGAAGTTGTACAGCGTTATGAATTCTAGCAAACCGACGAATTTATTTGAAGTCGATGTAGTTGTTGGTACTCTTCTGCCTCACCATCGTAATGCTGCACACGGTAAAACTTGTGAAAGTCCGGCTGTCTTGCCTAACAAAAGAATACCACTATCTAGTTTACGAATTGTTTGATTTGCAAATGTCACTTAACATAGGAGCACTAATTTACGCCTCTTTACCACCGTGTTGTTCGCAATGCTGGAAACGGTATGCTTCGGATTCTTGATATTAGCAATCAAAAATTGTAAGCTAATTGCATCGAATGAAGAGCAGTGAATGTGCCTGGTGCTCATGCCGAATGCAGCCACATGTGAAGCTCCCGTCAAAGATAACTGGTGCATTAGGCGTTGCGGAAGACTTCAGCTTAAGCCTCACGTTGAGATACACACTGGCATCGAACACTGACGTGCGATGGATGTCGCTGTGAAGATGCAGGTCGCATACAGTCATTCTGGTCAACGAAGAAGACACTGGGGTAGTGAACCGGTTCAACGGGTCTATCAGACAGAAGGGAATCTGTGAGCAATAGACCAGATTCAGATGGATTTGATTAGTGTTTGTGTGTTTTGGATTTGACTCTGGGTCTGATGCCAGGCGTCGTCCATTCATATGCGGTTAGCGATACCGTCCCTGTTGCGTCACAAACCGGGGGGGATTTAGTTAACCATTCACGCTAAATGTAAAGCGGGATTAGGCCGACTGGTTCGAATGAACTTGGTAGCCTTAGCATAAATATCGACCGGTCATGTCAATCAGATTTCCTTAACATAGAAGAAGTTAGATGGTATCCGTTTGTCTTGGGCCTAGGCCACAAAATAAGGTGCATCAGGAAAGACACTATCGTTTACTCACCTGCGATAGCATCCAACCGGAAATGAGCCAAGCCTGACCTTTCACAAAGGCAGGCTTATTTTGGGCTTTAGGTAACCAGAACTGGATGGGTGGCCCAGTTACTTTACTACATTTGAAGTATACTTTGGACGTTCTAGTTGGTTATCTATGTCGGTCAGTCTAACTGTCCAACGAGATTTTACAAAACCGTTTAATCCGGGTCACTGACATACTGGATGGAGTCTCGTATGCCGCAGATGATGTGCTAGGCTCTAGAAACCTATTGTAGTTCACGATCAAAACTTGGATACAAGGTTTCCTAAACCGCTGCACCAGTTAAGGAATTCGCCAGAGTTTGTTTTAACATCTTAAGAAAATAAAAGTGGACCCCGAGGAGACAAGGACCCTCACTATGCCAACTCACGAGGATGTGAAAGCAGTATCACGACTGAATGCTATAGTTATTTATGTAGCATCGCACTGTGGTATGATCAATCGTGTCTTGCTCAGACTTCTGTGGAATGGAACCGGAATGTTACGTCTATACATCCTTTACTGAGCGGCCCCTACGTGCATGCACCCCAGGTGGCTTCGACCAATTCACACCTTGTCAACACACTGTCATCAGTCACATTCAGACGCACATACCCACGTAAACACATGGACAGAGCAACACACACAGTCAACCTCAGTCTGAACGATGGCCTGCGACACGACAGCTAGGCCATCCTCAGGTGTGAACACATTATTTGGGTCTCGTGTACCAATGAACAGAGCACAGCTGCAGTGCTCCGTGGTTTACACCGTATTTCCATCCTGCAGTTCACTACCTCGACATCTATAGGACTCCATCCAACGCTCCACCAACACACCTGTGGATTACATCTCCGTATTTTGTCCAAACACTTCCTGTTCATTATTTACCTTACACTTGGCTTGCATATCCTTCCGATATTATTCAGATGTTCAATGGTTTTATCGATACTATTTACAAATTATTTTAATCAGCAAGCTAACACCTCAGCTGGTGAGCCTGACGTGACACTTTTGCTCCCTATTACTTAAGCAGGTGAACCATATATATATATATATATATATATATATATATATANCCACTGCGCCATTGACCTCACATTAGGCACGACCGAATCATCAAATCTGAACGCTCAACCACTCTCGCTTGTGAGCAATGATCAGGTTGCCCGATATATATATATATCCTCGAACATTTCTCTCTCACGCACTATTCATAGCTATCGGTTTTTTGTTTCCGTGTAATCATTTTTCAAAATGACTGACAATAACGTGCTACACAACAATTCTGTGAACCTAATTGGTATCAATCTTTCAACATGTTGGAAGAATGACTCAGCCGTATGATTTAAGTTAACAGACATGCAGACACAAACCACGGGTATTACTCATTCATCAGCCACGTTTTTACACATCATCTCTGCGCTACCAACCGACATAGTACAGGAAGCGCATGATATAATTATGTTCCAACATCCGACGGAACCGCACGAACATCTTAAGTCTTTACTGCTCAAACGTATAACAGCATCAAAATACAATCGACTTGAAGCCGTGATCAACCGCGAAGAGCTCGGTGATCGCAAACTATCCCAACTTCTGCGGAGGCTGCAACAGATACTGGACGGAATGTCCATTGATGAAGCTTTATTCCAGCAGCTGGTCTTACAAAAACTATACAACTTCGTCCGTAACATTTTGGCAACCAGAGAACACATGACCTTGGATGAATTAGCTGAGCTGGCTGATGACATCATGACTGTCCCGAACAATTCGCAAAGTTCTGCTATAGCTGCACATCCGCCAGATACCTTGATATAAATTTTGGCGAGACAAATCGAAATGTCCCACATTAACTCAGAGAACATACGATTGTTAAGGTGACAAAGGACTCGTATCCGCGATCTCTCAACCATTCAGCACATCAGTATAATAGTCGCAATCACAATGTCTGCTGGTATCATTTCAGGTTTGGCACAGACGCCTGTAAGTGTAGCCCACCTTTGCAATTCACATCACAAAATCTCAGCGGGAAACTATGAAGCCAACCACTATTGACGATAACTGTGCCTGGCACTGTTTCTCGTTGTCGTCTTTTACTCATCAGACACGCATATTTAGAGTGGGGTTCAGGTTCATAAATTGGTGTGATGCTGCAGTTATTTAAATTAATTATTTCCAAACCTGTCCGCCATGGTGCAACTCATCTGTATGCTGACCCATAATAGAGAACCGTGAGAGTGGGATGAAGAACAGCAGACGGTACTCAGCAAACTAAAACGAGTTACTTTAGATGTCTTATATTAAACTATTTCATACCTATCTCTGGTTGTTAGACATGATGACAGAGAATCTCGAGTGGGCGCGATATTATTACAAAATGGAAGGTCTACAGAATACCGAAGCACCAGCACTTCACCTAGGGAGGAGGGAACACAGGTTAGCACTGATACTTCTGGTCGGAAGAAAATAGCGAACTCAAATACTTAGTTTTCGCAGTGGAGTAGCTGTTGTTCATTGAATCCAGAAGGCTACGGCGAATGCTATTTAAAGTAAGTTACTCCTCTGTAGACCTTCATTTTGATTCTATTGCGGCCATATATTACCCCAAAACAGAAACCGCCCTACTCATATGTCTAATCAAAACAACGGCAAAATATGCTATGTTAAAACTGGCTGAAACTACCAGAAAGGGATGGCCATTTGCTAATAAATATTTGCCCAAATAATAAGTGTTCTTCTTTAGTGACCCTGATCAATTTACACACGGGGATGGTTTATTATTCTGAGGCGAAAAGATTGAAAGTCCGAGGAATTTCCAGCAGCGGCCGCTAGGTCATGTACTTAGTAGAGGCAGGAAAAATCAACTCTATCCGAAGAGCAAAGGAGCTCCACTGCTGACTTCACACGTTGCATTCCGTAACAGACTACAAACACATATGTTGCGTGTCGTGATACCGACTCGATGCAAGCCAAGAACTGATGCTGATGCGTCAAATCCCTCAATGGTTTTAGCAAGTAATATCTGCGGATATCTTTGCATTCAACAGTAAGAAACGCTTTGTCACAAAAGACCATTTCTATGACATGGAATGTTTGGTTTCAACAATTTCCAGGACGGTTGTTCACAAACTCACGGCCCAGTTTGTGCGATACGGTAAACCTGAGATTTTGTCAGCTAACTGACAAGGGACTTGAAGCGTTCGCTGAAAAGTGGGGATCTGATTAGCTTACATGCAGCTCCTAATACAGTCGATCGAATGTCAAAGCCGAAGGAATAGTGAAAAATGATAAATCAGCTATTACAACTTTCCCAGTTATCCAGAAATGGCCCGTGTTTGATGCTACTCGAAAAGCGGAACATTCCTAGTGAAACTATTCCACAGTTCACTTGGGGGAATGTTAAAGAGAGGTACAGGTACGCATCCACTGATCATAGGATAATTTCTGAAACATCACTCATCAGACGGAACCGAGGTGCATGGTGATTCGTGAGGACAAATTTCAAGCCAAAAGGGATGCCACTGTAGCGTAGCTTGCGACGTCCACATTAGCATCTGGAATTTGACGACAGTTCAAAACTTTTGATGGAGAGGGTGTGAAACCGTATGGACAAAATGGATGTTCGGATCATCGAGATTTAAAGATACCCGACTAAAAGACATGCGACCGAAATCCCGCCATCTTTCAGGGTGACGGTGGTACCACCAAAACCTGCGACACAAAACGAAGAAATGCATCCGTCAGTGCACATTTCGAAGCTGCTATGCGTCACCATCCAACCAGCCAGCAGCGGCGAAGTCTAGTGCTGGTCCAGTAAGTAGTAGTGGTGAGAATCGTTACCTTCCGGAACGGAAGCAAAAGTCAGTCTTCGTGGCACGAAGCAAATCTCAGTTTATTGAGATTCTATTGGTCATCTCATAGACTGGACGCATCAGTAAAATGAAGAATTACACTTGATGCTGACGCTTTTGCTTTCTCATTGGTCGGTTTGACTCCGCTTGTAGCTCGCTTGTTTCAACGCGTGACGCACTTAAACAGCTTCTTTTACTCCAATGCTCGTTATAACAAAACCCGATACTGGAGTAACGTGCCGTGCTGATTGGTCCTCGTTCTGACATCCTAGTCTGTTCGTGTTTTCGACACTGATTGGCCGTAGACTTCTGCGAATCAATGGTTGACTTCGTACCGATGCGTTTGTCCAATCCATTCCCTTTACAACCAGCACCCTATTTTATATAAGGATTCGATTGAATGGTTTACGATTTTCAATCGACACTACAACTGAACTTCACGTCATCTCATATCAAACGGGGAACTAATTTCAGAGTGGCCAGTGCACTCCACAAGCAGCTGTCCAAACTCTCAACAAGGCTTACAAAGAACGCTCACTCACTATTGACCTCGATGTCTGGCAAATTTTCTAGCAGATATTTCTGCTTGCCGAGATTCAGACACTAGTAATGGGCGCCGACTCTCTGGCACACTACCACGAAGCGTAAGCTGAGTGGCAACACTTCCGTATACAAGGATAATGACGTCCAATGGATGATTGCAGCAACTAGCATCTTGCCGGTTGTCTCGTCAACATTACCGTTCGCAGCACTATTAAAAATTTTCAAACATTAACTTGGCCGTGCTCATATACCGAGACGGTTGAGCACCACGTGTAGCATCATATTACAACATGCGGTTCTCCGACTTTCTCTCGTCCACGCCGATTAAATTCAAAAAAATGGCCAAGACTGAAGTTGAACATGTGCTTCAACTAGGCGTACTTCGATCTACAAACAGCTCTTGGGTGACACCACTGCACATAGTACCGAAAAGTCTTCGACCGATTAGAGACCTCGCGGTGATTACCGCGTTCTCAACAACTGCTCAATCCCGTGAAGATACCTTATACCGCGCATATATGATTCTTCCTGAGGACTCATTGGCCCCACTGTTTTCTCTCGATTAGACCTAGTATGCGTCTGCCGTAACATTCCGGTTGCTGACGAAAACAACCCGACTAAAGCCCTCACAAAACTTTCCAAACCTTTAGACTTCACAAGGATGCCTTCTAAACTCCGTGATAAGGCTCGAAAACTTCAGCACTTCATGGATGTAGTGCCACACGAATTCTTTTTCGCATATGTCCACATAGATGATATCTAACAATTAGCCCGTCGAACGAGGATCACTTGTCCCATCTTCCCACCGTTTAAACAGTTTCATGCAGTATGATATCAACATCACCACCGATCAGTGTGTTTTTGGAGTCAGTTCATTAGACTTCCTCAGACATTATATTGATCAAACTGGCAATACACCTGTGGCAGGTTGAGTTCACTCTATCTCAACCTCTCCGGTTACCACCACAATGAACAACTTTGACGATTCATCGGCATACTCAGCTATTAGCAGCGTTTCATTTCCCACTGAGCGGACATCCCGAAGCCGTTAACCGATCTTGTCAGCTCAAAACAGAAAACCGCTGAATTCCGGTCAAAAACTAACGCACCTTTCTCAACAGCAGAGGGAGCTCTGTGTAGGATCATCAAACTGAGTCATACTAGTTGCGACCCAAATGCTTTTCTTCTTCTCACCAGGGATATATCAAACCTAGCCGTCGTCACAGCCATAGAGGAATCTATAAGTGACGAACAACAATCTCGATTCCTCAGCTCTTAGAAGTTTGAACAACACAACCAAAGTACAGTACCTTTTGGAGTGAATCGTAGTAGTCAGTATACTGGCTATTCGTTTGGCGACCTGCCACTATCGGCAAGTTTGGGAAGACCGACACTTCTTTATGCGAATTGATCACAAGCTCTCGGCATTTGTTTTTCACGCTGAACCCGATCGGTAGTCCTGTCATAAAATCAGACACTTGCATTGTGTCTTTCAGTTTACAGCGGACACCGAGGACTTAGTGGGTGGCACCGGTGTCGCAGCTGATGGATTATGGCACCCGAAAGTCAGCTTGGTCCATTCACCACTCTTCTTTGATTTGTTTAAAATTGTCACTGCCCAGGGGTGCAGTGAAAACATGAAGAACTTTTCCAACTGGAACTTTTTAAAATTGTCTCTTATCTCTTTACCGTCACAAACTGATGACCTCCTCTACGATATTTCTACTAGTATACCTAGGCCTTTTGTCCCGTGTTCTTATCGACGTACCGTCTCTAACCATTTCCATTGTTTATCTTACACCGGCAAATGCGGTACACTGGAGCTGATTGCACATCTCGTTTGACTCTCTATGAGCAGAATTTTGCCTCTGGTCACAACAAGGGATCGAGTGTCCAATGACTAAAATGTACAGGTACGCAGAAGCCACACGTAGCACATTCTTCCAGCTCGACATCCGTCCTTTTCACGTCTAATTCGACATCGTTGGCCCGCTACCACTATCAAACGGCTATACATCCACAACGGCTGCAAACGACTTCATTACTCTCTAGCCTTTAACTGTACCTTTCAGCGATGGTTCGGTGGAGACAGTTGCCAAAACCTCCTTGGAACATCGGATTACTGATTCTAGCGCACCGCCCACAGTCACCACTGATCGGGGTACCGAAAGTCAGCCTTCTATTCTCTGTAGCTCCACGCAGTCACTTGGTTGTTCACATACCATACCGTCTATTGGACCTGTTGAAGCTCGTCTGGTACGTTTGTCATTTCCAATTGGTATGATGCAGTGCGGTGAATTTGTTTAGGCGTGTTTGGTTCGTTTGTAAGAAGCCGGTACCAAATTTGACTTTACTATTTCCTGCTATTTGCAGCAAACGATCATGGCGAATTTTGAACCATAGCTGCACAGTATTTACTTTCTTTCTTCTATAACTATCATTCCAAGTTTACGAGGTTTATATAAGATTTACGAGGTTTATATAAGACCGCTCCTGGAGTATGCAAATCAGGTCGTGTACGTCGGCCTGAAGAAAGACATTAGCTGTTAAGCTTGTCCAGCGCGCGGCTATCAAGATGGTCGTGAGCCTGAGCAATACCACTTACGTGTCTCGAATAGAAATTCTCAACCTGTACCCACTTAAATTTCGGAGAATCCGTGGTGATTTAATACTCACATACTTCTTTAGAGTAGGTCTCGTGGAACAGTTCTTTACTGTGGCGAATGATGACGGCAGGCAAGGACATAATAGGAAGCTTTCCAAGCATCGTCCTCAGACCTTTCTTAGTCGACAGTTCTTTTCTTACACGGTTAACTGTTGGAACAGCCTTCCTTCTGAGGTCGTCAGCGGTGCTCCTATGGATCGTTTTAAAGCTTTGCTTGATTCTCATTTATCTAAACCTTCATTATGCTGGCAGTCTTACTCTGTTTTTGTATTCACTGTAATCTCCAAGAGCGGTGCTACACCCTGTTCTCAGCGATCGTCTGTCAGATCAACAGACGCCCGCTGACACTGAGCAAGGAAAACCGACTGGATCCGGGGACATCGGGCTCCTGCCTCGAACCTGTATATCAATCAGCCGCTGTCAAAACCTATCATCATATCGTCGTCGTTCAGGCAGATCATCACGTAACAATAATCAACAGCCTCTTAAAGGCTACGGCACAGTGCTGAAGCCATGAACAGTAGACATCCTGCTCCTTTCTCTGATCACTTCAGAAAACTCTGACTTCCAACGCGTATTGGCGATACATCCACCTCCAGTGGCCTTATATACTCTCGAGACTTTTCCACAGGGATCGTGTTTCTAAGGAGTATATGAGCACGGGGTGGCGAAATCCCACTGACCTTCACCGAAACAACAAAGTTGGGTGCTAATGTCAGTGCTGTCAACAATGCTACCATCCAGACCTTCGATCAGCACTTGTTGACGCTGGATTTGGGGCTCTGGCGCAATTTCCGCTGTCTCCATTGTTGCTGGCGTTTTTCCTCCATCCTCAATATCGATTTGCCCCGTTATTTTGGCTTTTGGCTAGAAGATACCATCAAACAATCCTGATTAAAGAGCACTACCGCGACCGTTGCAGCTCACGGACGGATTTACACACAACCGGCTGCTCCGCCGTCGTTTGAAGAACCTTTCGATAGTTCCACAGTTCTCTCACATCAAACTGTGTACTCTTCATGAACTCCAGTTTCACACATCATATCAGAACCAATGTCCCATTAACAGCTAGGCCCGGCAGGTTAGTCTCTGAGAAAACTGAACTCTCCATTGCGGAGTAGGAACACACTCTCAAACTCCGGGTTCTTCGCACTTCCGATAATTCTTGGGCGTCACCGCTGCATTTGGCTTCCACGATTTAGGGGACTGGCGTTCTTGTGTAACACCGCTGATTCAACAAGGCAACAGTCCCCGATAAGTATCTCATTCCGCACATACAGGATCTTCAGATCTGTTCCGTGAGCAAGAAGATCTCTAGTAAAATTAATCTTATCGGCGCTTATCACCAAATTCCGGTGACTATCAGAGCAGCATCCAAGACCACCATGTCTACTATATCTGGCACGTTCGAGTTTTCAAGAATGACACCTAGATTGACCATCAATCCTCAGACGTTTCAATGCTTTACGGAAAACGTCATCCGTCATCTAGACCACGTTTGTCCCAATCTTGACGACATCCCAGCTACTAGCTGTTCCTAGAAAAAGTAGCTTTCACATCTGCGCGGCTTGTTTGAACGATCAGCCAGATATGATGTTGCGGCCAACCAAGTAAAATGCGAGCTAGGTAAATCGAACATTGTATTTTCAGGCCATCGGACCCCGGCCGATGACACTGCTGCCCTTCATAACAAAGCTCGGGCCATCCAGGTTTGTCATGAAGCTTCCTGTTTTAAATATATTTGTGCCCTGTTAAACCAATATCGTTGATTCTCCCACTGTTACACGCATGTCATGCATCAACTAACCGATCGCCTCCTTGGAAGCGACCATAAATCGCACCATCTCAATTTTGCACTTACGCTTGCCGAAGGGCTCAAAGAGGCTATCTCCAAAACAGCCTTCTTCGCCCGTTCACACCATATTGTAACTAATGTTTCTGACAAAATCGTTGACGCCGTATTACAACGGTTAGTGGACAACCAGTAACAGTCCCCTAACATTGCTCTCAAAAGAGTTACAACCCGAATAGTTCCTCTACAGTACTTCCGGCGGAGGAGTTTGATACGCCATTTTTGCATGGCTTTGAAGAACGAAAATTCATGGTCTAAAATGATCACAAGCTATTGGCATATTGCTTGAACATTCCGTTGGAAAGTTGGTCCTCAGAGTAACCAGGCATTCAGACTATGTCTCTCAGTTCACGACTGATATACGGCATGCCTTCGGTGTTTGCGACTCTGTCGCGGAAATACTGCCAGACGTATACAAAGTGAACGATTTTCCGCGTAATTACCTTGACTTGACAGCTACGAGTGTTGCGCAAACAAGAAATTCAGAGGTATGGGAAATTTACCAACGCAACTGTCTCAAAATGAAGCCTGTTCTGTTAATTTTTTCTGAAAGCATTATCCCGTTTTTTGCAAACCGTACCTAGGCGTAAAGGGCCTTTGTCATTTCATCGCGCAGTGTTCAACACACTGTATAAACTATTGCACCCTGGCTTACAAGCTCCAGCGAACCTTATCTTTAGCATTTTCTATGGTTCGAAGTAAACCACGACACTCGCGAGTTGGCTGGTTGCCGTCTGGAACGCCAGATTTTCAGGGTCTATAGTCATATTAAGAGCCCAACTGGTGTTCTTTCGGCGTCACATACAAATTGCCCTCATTAGAAAATTACCACTCTCTAACGGCTTCGCCCTCCTTCCGATTTGTGCCAGACGTCTAACTGAGTGACCGGTGGCAATCCCGCTTCCAGACTGAGCCTCTGGAAGGGTGATTGGCACGTTTGGGAAAAGTCCAGCAGCCCAATTTGTCTGTCTATCCGAAGGGGATATAGATGGTGGTTTCTACTTTAAAGCGTCACTCACAGATATGAAAACCCCCGAGTACGGGCACATACGCACTACTGCCTATGACCCAGAGTTCAGTCGGATGCCAGAGCGCCCCTCGTCAACTAAAAGCAGTCGTCAATGTGCAGTCAAGCCCTTTCTGGTAACATGCCCCACTATCATTTCTCCTTGGGTTGTGTAACAGTCGAAGTGCACCGAAAATTCACACCATATCAACTCGTCTACGGTTGCCCCTCACGATCGTACAACAAACTAGACACGCCCTTGTAATATGAACTGTCGACTACGCAAAGTACCAGATGCGACTGCTACGTTCAGCCAAACGACGAAACAAACATCTACATGAGAACCTCACTTTCTTCCTCCTCTTCATGTTCGTGTTCCCTCAGCCGTCATGCACAAGCCCTCTCCATGCAGTATAACGAGCCGGGAAGTCTTCCACCGTTGAGCGTGATGAGAAACGCGAGGTCGTTTCAATCTATTGGGTTAAACCCGCGTTTATTGACGGGGCCGCACCTAGTGTACAGCCGGCAACTCCGTCTATGTCATCTCATCTCGAACACAACTCAAACACAGCTGACACTGACCCCACCCTTTTCCCGCTATTGTGAGACCGATGTGACAGACACTTAAGTGAGCCTGTAAGATTCGTTGAGCATGTTAGTACATTCTGTATATAAGACGCTTGTTTATAAAAACTGTTTTGTTGCTGGTATCTAACGTGGATTCTTACTTCCTGTACATTAACGTTAATTTTCCTAGTTCCTTCCGAGTTCGACTGCAGCACAACCCGCTTGTGACGTTATTCAAAGAATATAAGAGAATCGGTTTTCTAACGGCATGCTGGCGCCAAACGGTCCACCAATGCGGACAGCTTGTCATTCTGCCCAGCACAGGTACTTCACCGTTCGTACCGTTTTAGATTTTATGGAGTTGGAGATAGATAGAATTCTGTCGTTCACCACTGGGTAAAGCCATCTCGTCTTTGTTCTTATACGCGAGTCTTTCAGAGCTGGGTATCCGGTTGCGACAAATAGACACCAAAGGCCAAATAACCCACATAACCGATAGTTCCCATCGGGGCACCTAATACACTACTCTGACTGTTATTGTTCCGTCCTTCGACCAGATGCACATTTATCCATCAAGTAATACTCCACTATGATGTAACTTCATCTTTGCATGTCTCCATTGTGTAATGGAGGCCTCCCTTTACCATAGGGTTAATCTGAGGGGAAGGTCAATGGCGACCTTTTAGAATGGCTTAAGTTTTTCACAGTTTGGTTGTACGGTTTGACACTTCCCAGTGACGTATGCTTGTTTGGCTCAGTTGTGTGCCGTATTTCCATTTTTCCGTCCAGCGCGTCGCACCCAAGACTTTCTTCCCTCTCTTTCGTGACGGTATATAGAGTATTGCGCTGTGCGTTGATTTCCGACTTATTGTCATTGAGTAACTCACTGAACTCAGATTAAACCTTCTTGGGTGTATCCCTACGCAGATTGGTAATCGGCCTCTGAAAAAACACCCAACACTGAGTACGATCTCCTTCAATCCAGTATACACAGCTTGATTAGCGTGCTCAAGGAGTCGTCTTAAATAAATCCTGTAAAGCTTTCGAGACGCCTTTCCATCTATAAGGAGGCATGTGTAACCAGTAGTCCTGAGAGCAACAAGTCCATTTCGGCCGTTATCTCGTGATAATACGCGAAGGATGATTTGAACAATATTCAGATGCCTGGATTTTTCTTCGGGTCAATTTCCCTGATGTTCACCCTAATGAACGCCCTATGAACTGTGAGCACATTGTCAGAGACCCCGCTAAGGTGCGTTCAAGCACCTAGTGTCGTCTGGAAGACACCAATCGTCCCACTTTCGTGGAAGTTGTCTTAATCCTTCGCTATTCTACCCGTCCGGCTTAATCATGCTCCGATGAATGTTTCTCATGAAGTTTCTGATAACTTCATGGAGAACGGACTGACCTTAAAGGTAAAGAAGCCAGCTTTGAGGCGCAGACTAATCAAGCCCCACAAGAGACGCCACAGGTCCATCAAATCTGAACACGTCCCAATAACCGGGACAAGATTAATGACGCGTCATGAGATAATATCAGCCCCTTTGCCCAACAGCGGGCTTCAGGAACGGAACCCTTTGTTTGAACCCTGTTGATCAGTTATAACAGGCTCTGGGTCTGCTGGTTCTTGGATCCAGTCATTCGAAAACCGAGGTGGACAGCCTTGATGGACCCCCAAAGAACTACCTTAGCTATGCCGGATATTTTAATGGTAACGTGGCCGATAAGTTGGTTTACTAGGATTTGAGGCTATCACATTTGTTGCATTTTCGTAGTGGTAGAACGAAAAAGCATTTAATCATTACACACTTGTTAAAAGAGATGGAGTTTACAGGGGCTATGAGGAGTTCGCTCCAACAATATGATAAGGTATTGTGCACGCGGCAAGTATGGAGGTTTGCATGAGTCCTAAGTGAGTCACTGGCGACCTTGACAGTGCGTAGACTAGTCCGTCAGATGAAGGGTTATCAGACGATGTTTATGCGGCTCGACTACGGTGCGGTACTCAGTTACTCAACCAGACTGGTCAAAGCAGTTGAGTGGTTGCCTCGCCATCTAAAAGAAAGACGGGTAGAAGTTTCTGGAAGCCTGGCAGGGTAGGGAAGAGAACCTAACTTCAACAACCTATCGAATTTCGCGAAGAACTGGTCGGCACTCTGCGCTAATCAGTGTTGTCAACTGTCTGCTTGCTCGCTTAGAAGGCAGGACGAGTAACTCACCATCCTCTGGACCCTCTGGAGTCAGGTATTCGAGATGCGACTTTCGGTTAGGTGTACTTTAAGAGAAGGTGAACTTGAAGTGTGCGGTTTGAAAGCGCAACCACGATATATCTGATTGTGGTGGGTTTCGCGGTCAATTTTTGAAGCAACGCAAGGCACTGCGGTAGAACATCGGGCGCTGTTTTACTTGCTTTAAAATGAACCATGTTACATGGTCTTGTAAGATACAGATTCGGTGTGCGATACCGGATTGTGGCCGAAATCACCATACATTGGTTTACGAAGACAAGCCTAAAGTAAGTCGGGGGAGAGGTAGTCATCGTTGTGCAGGGCTACGCCCAATTTAAACCGTGTACTTTTGGGACCTGTCCCCATAAGGTTGCTTGGCCCAGAAGTGTGGGTGACAGCTTACGCCTATGTGTGTGTATTGAAAATGGCATTACGTTGCTCGATTAATCGACTGAAAGAGCAACTGGTTTGCGGAGACGGCCTCGCCAAATGATGCTCCGTACTTTACGCGGGAATTGTGTGGAACGATGCAACAATTTTTCAGTTGAGTAACAATCATTTTATCGGGTGGCGTTCAATCACGCTTGATCCAGTTTATACAGTGAAACGGCTGCCTCTGACGTAAACCAAGTCGCCCAACAATCTGAGTTAGATAAACGGGCTTCTTACCAGATTTGAGCTGGAAACGGCATAGGGACTCTGATGAGATGCGACATTTCTGACACACATTGGGTACTGAAACAGAGACGTGGCAGTGGCAATGAGCCCTAGGCGATTAAGACTATTTTTGGCTAGAGTCACAGAGGTCCTTGTCGTACCATCACCCGGACTAAACTTTGTGTAAATCCAGCTACAACACGCCAGGTCTCGTTCGATGATTTGATCTGGAGGATGTGTGAGTTAAGTTCTGCTGACGGAAGCACCTATGAGGACGGAGAGCTTCCTTTGGGGGACAGACGAACACTGAATGTGACTGAAGGTGGTGTAATATTTGAGGACGGCTACTATGGATTGGGTATCCTTTGAAAAGAAGATGGTTGTTATTGCCTGACAGTAGAGAAATGGCTGAGAATCACATTGCTGCGTTAAACAGAGGGCTGATTCCAGACTCACTGCTAAGCGCTGGCTACTCGGTCGTGATACTGGAGCATATCAGGAGGGGCTACTTAAGGAGGAGTATTAAAACTACAACGCGGAGGTGGCACTTGCCACTATACCCCGTGCTTTATCCGATCAAGCCCGGGTACAGCACGGATAATGTTCGATTGCGTCACTGAACACCGTGGTGTCTCAAC
This sequence comes from Paragonimus westermani, assembly GCA_008508345.1. Taxonomy (NCBI): domain Eukaryota; kingdom Metazoa; phylum Platyhelminthes; class Trematoda; order Plagiorchiida; family Troglotrematidae; genus Paragonimus; species Paragonimus westermani. The sequence continues at coordinate 156,714 of QNGE01000479.1, read as the reverse complement.
AAGAACTTACTCCAGAGTTCGGACCTGAATAACAGTTTGCTGGGGGTAATACGCTTTCACGAATACCTGTTGCGGCCACTGCTAACGGTGAGGAGGTGTTTATGCAAGTGAGGGTGTCATATCGTGACAGAGGTGCATTAAGTTTTTCTTGATGTGGTTTTAATCCGTTTGAAAGACCGTCAGTTAGGTACCAGCAGAATGTCCACTTTTTGGGGCCAATGTCGTCATTATTTTGTGCTAGCTTTGCACTAAAATGTTATAAATAAATGGCGGAAGTTTCCACCAAAGACTACAACCGTGGTGAGAAAAAACGTCTACGTGGATGGCTGTCCAGTGTCATTCGACTCATTATCCGAGGCAAGGGCTGTGGTTGATGAACTTCAAGGGATGCTGCCGCTGTGTGAACTTAGACTCACCAGGTGGGTTTCTGAGTGTAGTAAAGCCACCGAACGTATAATCAATGAAGAAAAAATTATTGACTTCTGAATTCTTTGATGTCACATTCATGAACACCAGATTTCCGGCCCTGAGGTGGTGTGGCACACGACTGCGTCCAGTTTCAAATCAATCTCTCCCACCCCAGTTACGCAAAGAGAGGAATGCTGCGTTGTGTGGCTTTGTTATAGGATCCCTAGGTAATGGTGGCGCTGACTTCGTCGCGGACTAGCGGGTTGCTTCGAGAACTTTGTCAGCAAGGCACCGTTTGAGACTCCGATATAAAGAAATGTAGTCTGGTGCGCTGGGAAAGTTGGTTGATGAACGCTGAATCCATAGATAGCGTGATATTGCCCAGATGCATATGTTCCATGAAGCGTCAGGATTTGGTTACGGAGCAGTGGGCCATCTACAGGTGGCATTCCCGGATAGTGGTATTCAGTGCGGCTTCCTGATGAAAGGATCCAGTGACTCCGGAGGGGGCAGTTACGATACCGAAACTGGAGCGCACGAAAGCCTCTATGTCGTCCATGCTGGTGAATCTGATGATTTGTGAGCTGAAAACTCCAATAAGTGTTTCTTCATCGTGGATAGACTACAGTAGTTTTAGAATAAACACAGAACACTTTGTTGAGTTTCGTAACCTTCGTTGCCAGTCGCGGAAGGCCGATCCATAGCCTCAATCCCACGTACTAGTGGATGCATGCGTCTTCAAGGTTAAATTCGGCCGAGATAACACCTGTGGGAGCATAACAGACCTGTAGTGGAAGGTGAAACTCTGGCTGCGAGGTCCGATCTTTCTGTGGAATCCAGAAGAACAACAGAGGAAGGTGCCGCACTTGTCGTGTTTGTTGAAAAAAGGCCTCGAGGTCAGGCGCACGTTTACGGATACCACGGAAGCTAACTCTAATTCTATACTGGACCAAATGGTGCTCAGATATACTAATTGGACCAAGTTACCGCAGCCCGTTGCTTGCTTCTCACGTTATGTTAGCCTCGTGCCCATGGTGATGTATGCTTGGCAAAGTACGTCAAGCAGAGTAGGACCCGTTCGTGTGTTGAAACTCAATACTTCTGGTCTTGAACTTACACAGTTCCTGCAAGATCGCGGGTTCTCTGAGGGAGCCAAGGTCTCGAAAGCGCCCACCTTATACCCTTGTAGGATGAGTAGAATTGAAATATTGCGGTCAGCTTTAAAAAATGGAACACTGCATCTTGGCAATAGAATCCCACCAGAGAATGAAGACTGTGGCAGTGGCTGTGTCGCATGCCCTTTTGTATGTCACTATCATAAATCTAAAGAGCACCCAGGTGCCTCCCATGTGTCTCCCAGAATTCAGGAAAGTTTTGGGTTTTGAAGGGCATAGCTGCCACTGAACGAGCGCCAGGTGAGTTTTGTCACCGTGAAAGAGTTTATAGTAAACAGTGCATTCGAACAATGGCGCCGATCCCATCAGTGACAGCGTCTATGGACGGCCAATCATTCGGGTGCTACGGGATGAAGCATTTCGGCCCTTTCAAGGTGTGTATAAAATAAAACGGGCAAATACGTCACAGTTGCGTATTTTTCTGCTTGCGGACCCGTACTATTCGTGTAGAAGTAGTCCACCCCATGCCTGAGGACTCTTTCCTCATGGTCGCGATATGACTTTTAGAGAGACAAGGTACGTCGGAAACTATTTACAGTGATAACGGTTCCAGTTTTGTTGAAGCCAACTTGGGGTTGAGACAGGAGTCACAGCATTCATATCAATGTGCACTTATAGGCAAGCTGTCGAATCGGGGGCTAGTTCATTCCCCCGAGCGCAAGTCATCGGAACCGAGCTTGAAAAAGGAAGATTCAAACAGCAAGAAGAAGGCCGTTGTGATTAACACAACAAGTAACAAATGAAGTCATTTGATATATACATGGTGGAAGTTGATCGAATCTTCAAAAATAGGTCACTCGTATCTGTATTTGACTACTCAGATAATCCCTAAGTGATTCGTCCCAGTGACTTCCTTTTGTTATGCTCAAGCGTAGACCTAATTACAGATGAGGTGATACTGTGAAGGTTACGCCAAGGGTTAGGGATGAGTAAAGCATTTATCTTGTGTGTGCTGGTGACGGTGGCGACAAAAATGTCTACCTCAGTTGCAGGTTACACCTAAGTGGTTAAACACTTTGTGAGATCTACGTAGAGGCGATATGGATTTTCACGAGAAGGCTTCCAGGGACGTTTGGCCTTATAATGTAATCTCAGAGTTATTTCTCAGGGATGACGCACACGTACGCTATGCGTCAGTAAGAACTGTAGATGGCACTGAAAGACGAGACATCAGATCATTTTGTTTTAGAGAGAGGGGTGCGTAGAGTATCATCAAGTCGTTACACATAAAACAGAGCGTACAAATCCCTTTATTTAACCGGTCAGTTTTTGTTGTTCCTACTGCCACACTGAGTTTGAAACACAGAAACCAGAAGGCTGTATGTTCATGTCAATTCGAGCTCACCAGTTGTTTGAACTGGTGCCAAAGAGTGATACCTAGTCTATGCCCATTCTCAAAAACTGATCAACAGTGAAAAAGGAAGACTCAGCAATTCGACCCTCGTGTATTGGTATCGACCCCGGAGGGTGGGTTGCACACGTGTATCCCCGTCCAGCCAGAAAAGCACGGGGCGAGGCGTGTTTTTAGTCCCTGAGTAGATACCACAAAGGAAAAGTATGTACAAGAACAAAATCGTTAGGATTGTCAAGATGGATGCGACCATCAAAAACGTTATTTACTATAGTCACTACAGGCCGGTCTTTGGAACGCAGTGTTGACTTGTTTTTACACTAGTTTTGAATTTACTGGAATTGTTTATCTGGTGTTGGACTTTGGCCCCACGTTTCACTGTATTCATTAAACGGGCTGCATTAGTCACTCTTATTCTCACATCAGCTGCTGCTGCCGTCTCCTTTACTCCTATTTATTCTTAGACCCGTAAATTTCCAGAGGCCGGTGTTAGACATTTTCTCTTCGTACTTTCTTTGAACAACTTGTCATTCCTGTCGTTTCTCGATGCGAGAACAGTCGTTTTGTTCTCAACCAATCGATAACCATTTGTCTGGGTGAGCTCAATCCCATTTTCCTTCCGCCATTGCTGAGCGGTGCTTTTGCCTTACGAACACAATCCTTGTTCAAATTATGAGGATTTTCTCAGTTCAACTTGACAGGTTTACTTATGCCTTCTGGTTAACCGTCTCGAAAGTAACGTATGTTCTCTGCCAGTAGACACTGAGAACCGCACTTACTGGGTCAACAGACTGCGCCCAACTCTGTAAAAAATAGGGTCTTTGGTAAACAATTCAATAACCACAACATGTGTGCGCCCAGAGCTTTGCCTTACATTCCAATCTCATTCTCACTCTGTTCTTCCTTTTTATACAGTCAAACCGTGATTAGCTCACAGATGCATGTATAGAGACTGCCTCAGCATGATTAGCAAACATTTGGAACTCAGATATTTGGACTATGACACAACCCTCAACGTATCTGCTGCTTAGGCGGCCTGGATTTCGGCGGACATTAGTGGAAGTGGAGTGTTAATTCTTAGGTACCCTGTTCAACTTACCGACCCCCATGAGAGAGGATGGAGTCTTCTACGACCTTCCACAATCAAAATGTCTCGACACTCACTTTCATCAACAAATTTCGGTCCGCCGTCAAATGTGGTTTTCAATGGCTGCAATCAACGGTGTGTGGCCACTGCACCAATATTAGGGAAGGTATATCGTCTATCCTCGTGTATAACCTTCCGTGATGGTGCTCTTCTTGGAAACCTTGACGCAGTCCAAAACTTCAGCGTCCTTCTCATCGACTTGTCAGGAATGGCCACAAGGCATCTAAAGTCAAACTTTCATCAGTCCCAGTGGAAAAATGAAGAGGAGTGCTCGGCTTCATTGTAGGTGACGACAAGGCAAAAGGTGCAGACGCACAGATCAACACCACAATTCAGTTTAGCCCCGGTTAGATTCCTTTTGTGTTTTACCTAATTCGTGCGAACAAGAATTACCTAGTAGACAGAGTGGTCACCACGGCGCCACTTATAAACATTGACAACTCTTACTGAATTTCCGCCTTGTCTTCTAATGACTACGGTTACTTGACCGCCCAAAGGATCACTGGAGTCAGCCAACTGGCAAACGCCGTCAGAGCTTTTGTTATGCTACCCGCGTTCGACAATATATAAAATTCCGTATGACCTTCAGTGACTCATTTTCGAGGAGGCAGGCAAACGTAGTCCCGCTATTTATAGTCTGTGGCGCTAGGGCAAAAGACTTCATCCACCCTCCTCATCTTCAGCTGGTTAGTGCTGTTCGTTTAGAATTGGGACGGGTAAGCTGTAAGCTAACTGACCTATCGTTCAAGTGAGAGGCTTTCTAATAGAAGTTACTTCGAACTGAACAGATGTCTCTGACGCATCCTAGGTTGCCAGGCACAATGGAGGAAATGTCCAAGGTACTTTGCGTTGAGGGCGACTATAAATGAAGCCCAAGGTGCAAATGGAACTTGGGCAGAACCACGATTATAAAGCAACGCCAGAATACTCAAAATTTCATCATTGGAGATTGTGCGCCTAAACGGATCCTAGAGTCCAGACATTATCTGTCAGTGAGAACCGAATGAGGTCTTTCTAATAGGAGGGCTTAATGAGCGATAGCCGACAACGCAAAAGACCTTCGCGAATACATAAAACAGCGCCTGCATACTTGTGCATACGCTTTTTGGCTTTTCATCGACCAAGACGACCCACAGATTGTCCAAACTGCTGCTTCCTCTGAATCACTTATAAAGTTCGGTAGCGTAGATCAAGCGGTAACCGATCGGGTCATACAGCCGTGAGCGACATGGGTTATCCAGGAGCTGTGACTTTCGCACGCAGTTCGTAAACTGAGTGAGGGGGTTCAGCCGATGTAAGTCAGGAAATATGTTGAAACGCAGTTGGTGGAAGCAAATATTACAAGTTTCCTCAGTATTTTTCGGATGAGCGGACGAGATTAATGCTGCAGATTGAAGCAAACGGAATGACTGCATTGCCACGTACGACTAGTGATGCGGGCACTCTGAAATCATCAGGCAGTGCGTAGTGACCTGAGGATTTTGGCACCTGTCTGCAGTATGTTGTGTGAAATGGTTCCATAACCCATAGTTACGTATCGCACTTGAACTATCAAGATCGTCCATGTGCTGCAACTGCCTGTTTCCTGAACGCCATGTGGCTTTCTGGTGAGAACCTAAAAATACACTCCCAGTTCACCGAATCGTTGACAGCCGGTCTACAAACTCCCTGGCTAACATCCTTGTCAAACCTTCCCAAACAGGACATAGTTAGATTTAACGGGGATCCGATGAGATACTGGCTGTTTATTCGTAGTCATCAGTCCAGTGTGTTGAACATTGTGCAAGATCCGGAGGCCCGTTTATCTTATCTGATTCATCATTGTGACGGCAAAGCACGAGAAGCTATCGAAAGTTGTGCCATATTGGCACCTGAGGAAGGTTTTCGAGATGCGATGGAGACACTTAGGATGAGGTTCGGTCGCCCGCACTTAGTAGCTCGGGTCCACATCAGTCAGCTAGTTGGTGGACCGACCGTGAGAACGAATAATGGGGATGCATTAAACAAGCTAGTAATACAGATGAAAGCCTGCCTAAATACACTGCAGCAGATGCGGTATGAGGCAGATCTGAATGCTTCCTTAACCGCGGCAGCGATAGTCAGACGATTGACTCATGCGTTACGGATTGAATGGTTCAAGAAGGCCTCTGGCATACTTCGAACACCTCGAGAACCCACTTTCAAAGACTTGTTCGAATTTGTATGCGATTGTGCGGAGGTAGCTGCTACACAGGCCGTGTATACAGGAGAATCAGGTCAAAGACGCGGCGGGTTTTATAAGAACGAACGATCCGAGGCCCGTGGAAACCGTATTGCGTGATAAGCCACTAAGGTGACGGACGAACCAGGAAGGAGTTACGTCTTATCTTGCTTAGAATGTGACGGCAATAATTACATAGATCAATGTTCACGATTCAGAGCTATGAGCATAGCAGAACGATTGTCGACGGTATCAAAGAAAAGGCTGTGCGAGTTATGCCTCAAGGCCAATCACTCTTCAGTGAACTGTAGGTCCAGGAACAAATGTGGTTTTGGTGGTTGTCAGCCCGAACATCATCCCCTCTTGTATCACGGAATGGCGACACTTCCCACCTTCGTACGAGCAGCAGTAAACGCTATAACTTCATCTAACAGCCGCGTAGCTCTGGGAGTGATCCCGATTAGGTTGCGTGGTTCCGAAATAACGATAGAAACCAACGCGTTACTTGACTCGGGATCTGACTTGACGCTTGTCGATGAGCAGTTGTTAGGAGAGCTAAAATTGTCAACCAGGTCGGCTATACTTAACATTTCAACGGTAACGAAAGTGTCCCAATTTCTGTCATCCTCAACGGAGATTGAGTTATATCCGATAGATGGCGGCAAACCAATACACGTAAATCAGGCTTGGTCCGTGAGGACGATGCCTCAGGTCCAGAGAGTCGCACCATCTTCAGAGCAGCTTACGCGTTGGAAGCATCTGAAGGAAGTCAATTTTCCAAATAACCGTGGTCTCCAAATTGGAGTACTTATAGGAATGAACTTGCCGGAGGCCCACTGGACACTCGAACAACGGCGTGGAAATCCGACGGAGCCGTTTGCGACACGTACTCCGCCTGGTTGGGTGTTACTGGGTCGCGTTGATGGAGAAGAATAGAAGGGCTCGTGTGTCAACGCTATATGTGGTAAACCGAAAGGAGACTCCGCTTTCCTTGAAAGTACGTACGAATTGGAATTTTCGGAACCAAATAGTTGTTGTCTGGCCATGTCCATTGAAGATAAGGATGCGCTCGAACAGATGAAATCTTCTATCGCGAAACGTGACCGTCATTACGAAATTAGCTTGCCGTTGAAGCATGGTTGCCCGACGTTGCCCAACAATTACTCAGTCGCTTACCAAAGGTTGATGTCCCTTCGGGAGAAGTTTACGAAAGACCATGCAATGCATCAGTTGTATACTACTGCTGTAGAAGATTATTTGGTGAAAGGATTTGCCGCACCCGTGTAACTCGAAAGGCCGGATTGGGTGAAAGAGTTTCCGGTATAACCAACATTATGCTGTTACGCACCCGAATAAGCCAGGAAAAATCCGAGTCGTGTTCGATTGTGCAAGCAGTTATCAAGGCACTTCACTGAATGGACAAGTGCTGAAGGGACCTGATCTTGTCAACAGTTTAGTCGGTGTTCTGATGATGTTCAGGGTTGGACGTATCGCAGTGGTGGTCGATATTGAGGCCATGTTCCACTAAGTCAAGTTCCCTGCAAACGACAGAGACTGTCTACGATTTTTGTGGTGGCCCAAAGGACAGTTCTATCGAGAACCTGCTGTATTTCGCATGACGGTTCACCCGTTTGGAGCCACATCTTCCCCCAGCTGCGCCAGTTTCGCACTCAGCCGAACTACAGAAGATTGTGTCAAGAAATTTCCCCCTTGACTTTATCGGTTATGAAGGAGAGTTTCTATGTAGATGATTGCCTGTTCAGCTGCGACTCCGTAGAAGAAGCTCGAAGTTTAGCCTCCCAGTTCATAGTGGTCGCGTCTAAAGGCGGATTTAATTTGACCAAGTGGATGAGCAACGACAGTCAAGCATTACCCATTCAGACGACTGACTCGGTTTCCAGTGACTACGCGGACCGTAACCTGCAATCTTCTTCTATGCATACAGCTCTTGAAGTAATGTGGAATGCCTGCGGTGACTGTATTACCATTCGCCTAAAAACGACCGACGCCGGGTGTACTCGAAGAGCCCTACTGTCCTTTGTGTCCTCTATCTATGATCCGTTGCCTCCGTACTGCTCCCAGCCAAGCTACTGTTACAGTCGTTTGTAAGGAAAAAATGAACTGGGATGAGATTGCGGGCAAGGCGGAAATGAATGAATGGCACAGCTTTCTTATCGATATCGGTTCGTTGGAGCATGTGTAAATTCATCGCCCGCTTATACTGACGGCATTTGCTGCTGTTGATGTGAGACTGCATTGTTTCTCAGATGCATCCGAGTTGGGTTATAGAGCAGTAGTTTATGCTACGATAGAAACCGAAGATAAGCGTGTAGTGTGTTCAATCCTGATGGGAAAATCGCGCGTTCCTTCCATCAAATCGGTTACAATACCTCGCTATGAACTAACCGCAGCAGTTCTAGCAGCCCGTCTGGCCGTACAGGCTATGGAAGAACTTGAACTGAAGTCCAATCCGACATTTCGGGTGGATTCGATGGTAGTCTGGCAGCTGATCCGTTCTACAACTAAGCGGTTCACCACGTTCACTGCAAGTCGACTATCCGCTATACATAAGTGTTCGTCTCCTGCTCAGTGTCCTGCTCAGTGGAGATATGTTGAGACATCGGAGAACCCCGCGGATTCAGCATCGAGAGGAGTACGCGCACGCGAATTTCGTTAAGTTCTACTACAAGAAGTTTACACTATCGACCTGGTTTGTGTTCCTACGGATGAAGAAGTCCATTTTCCCTAATCATAGACAGAAGTGGCTCGTTTCAATTAGAAAGTATTTCTTTTCTACTGTATATCCTAACCGGAATTTGTGTTAGAAAACGACGTGCGGTAATTTATTTTAAACGGCCCTGATGTATGGTGACAGTTCAGGTATGAGTCTGGAATGCAGGGGTTGTAGTTTGATGTTTGCCAGTGGTGGGTTCACTTTCCACCTTGAATGAATAGACTGTGGTGGATGACCAGAGAAATCGCAGCTTTTATGTCAGCCTACCAGGGTTGGTTTAACGATATTTATTGACTCATACGCATCAGCTGGATTTGTTTTCCAGCACACGTGTCGTCCGTAAGGTGGCCAAGATTAACTGAAAGTGATTATTAAACACACACTACTTGTATCAGTTTACTTTGTAAAGTAGTAATACCATCTGAAATCTTGAGGCAGACTGCGTTTCTGTACATTCCTTACTAACGCTGTTTTCGTCAAATCTGATTTATGAACTCTGTTTTTACCGAGTCAAACGACACGAAATGAGTAATTAGCTACAAATATGTCTTTTGCCGTACCGGTCACTTGCGCTGCACTTACCAATCTATAGTGCTTGTCTAAGCTCGGATGGCAGCTGCTAGGACCTACTCGTCCAACAGGCGTACAAAGGCGCAGAACTGTGCGGCTCAAACACAGGTGTTACACAAAACCAGATTACAATGAATCCAACTTTGTGCCTCCCTTGTCAAGAGTATTCGGAAGAGCTGTATAATACTCTGCAAGAGGATTGAAAAAATACGCAAATCACTATTTGCTTCTAAATTAAGTCCTTCTGTAGTGGACCTATAATTATCATATAGTTAATTTAATCGGCCTGGTTTTTGTACTGTTTCACTGTATATTAAAGATCAGCATGTCCACGCAAATCGATGCATAACATTTGCAAGGAACGTAATGGTCACGTAGGTTTGCAGCAGAGTATTTAGTTCTGTACGGAGCAGGATGTCAACAGTTGTCGTGTTATATGTCACCCCATCGATCTCTAGTTAGGTTGTAACCAATAATTAAACATTTCTAGTCGTTAGCAGATTTGCTGGAGAAACCATCCTATAAGGTGTGCAGAGGTGCATCTGCAAACGTTTGCTTCCTTTCAGTCTCACTTTAACAGAAAGCGGATTTCGATCCCTCGATAATGAAACTACCAACATTTCACATCATCACCTTGGTATCCGTTAATTTACCTGAGTCACAGACACGCCTTAGTTAATATCTAACACACGTTTTCTGGGCCTTTGCTTCCTCACAGGCCTGTCTGTCTACTGTCCGTTACCCTCAGATGTCTCAGTAGATTGTGCAGGTTAGTTTTGAAGAGTCAGGTAGAATTAATCTTAAAAAAGCCGCCAGTCTTCAATTCCACATTGTCAACAACATGACTAGAAGTGATTTTGTGATAACGAGCCAATGTGATCGATCATGTGCTCATTAAGAAGGTGGCAGCCTCACTTCTTCACACTACTCGAATGCTCGTTGAGATGACTCAGAGCACCAGTTGAACTGTGTAGGTCAGGATACAAGAAAAGTGGTCTTAAAAAGAAGGCGTACTCTCCTACAGTACGGATGCGATATTTCGTTCTGTTGTTAAAAGAAGACATGAGCGTAGTTTGTGAAAATTTTCGATCACATCTTTTGCTCTCCTATCGGTTTGTTGTGGAGTGCACATCTCCTTCCGCCTTCTTTTTTAATGCACATAGATCAGCGAAACGGATATGCATACATAAAGAGTGAACTCCTGATATCTGGACATTTTCCACTTTATTGGGTTTCAGTATAGAAGAACAACACAATTATTTAAGTGTTTCCTTGCCATTCTCTGTCTTCGCTGAGCTTTACTGATCTTTCCTGTATCTACACCAGGTTTACTCAGCACAAAGCATACAGATTTATTTTGAAAAGTCGATTTATTGTAAACATGGAAAAAGTGTTAAAAAGAAAGGTGGTTGTAACGACAGCTTGTTATAAGTAGCTATTTCCGCATGTGAGTGGTTAATGTGTCGGATAAGAAGAAAGCTAAATTCTTAATCAGGAGTGTGTTAATTGTAATGCTTTGTGTGTATTCAATCACTATGAAACGTTCGCTCACGTTATAGTGGTTCAATAGTTCACCAGGGATAGTTAAAATCACCATTACTCAACACAGTATGAGAACGAGTAGCAAGTCATTGAGAAGCCGCGCAATCCAGGAGCGTGAGTGCGTTCGAAAAGGACACTAAAAAGCACAGAGTTCCCTTGCGTGTTTCTTTTCTTCTAGCTGGTGCCTTGTTCTGCTAGAGTCGCGTTCCATAACGATAGGACGTCCAGCACGTCGATTGTTTCTTTCTGGTTGGTCTATCAAGTAGGTACTGCTGATTCTTTCGCACTGGATGGTTTGCTTTGCGCCGTTTGAGCCGATTACTCGCAGGTCGTCCACAGACCAACTTTTTCGCGTTTCAGGTAGGTTGCGCTTTGGGTGTCGATAGTGGTGTTGTTTAAAACACCTTCCTTGTCTACGGTGTTGCTTCGGATTCAAGAGTAGACACATTCGGACCGAGTCGAACGGCCGCATATTTGGATTACGTGCGAAGTGGACATCCTGGTCCGACGAAGTAGTGGTCACAACGCTAGAGGTTGCGGTCACGCTGTCTTCTTCCTCTTCCGACCGAAGCAGGAAGTTTGGGTGACTGCATCCTCGGCGTTTCCTGATTTTGATGAAATTTCTATTTTTTTCATTGCGGTTTCCATGTTTGTCTGTATACAATCCTATATCAACCACCAAACGATGCTCACTACATTTGCTTAGCTTGCGTGGTCTTGATCGTTTCGTTTCTGGTTTGGCAAACTCGACACCAGGATCATCGATCACCTCGGTTTCTGACGTTGGCTGAGTACCATATTCGTCCACATAAAGTGCATCACTCACATTTTTACTTTCTTTGGCAAACAACGCTGGTGAGCCTTTTTGAATGCGTTTACAACGAGTTGGAACGATATTTTGCATTTGTACAGAGACATACTTGCACCTTGGGCATGGGAAGTTATTTTGTACGCCTATCTCCGAAGTTGTGAGAAAGGAAACTGCTGACGGTTCCACGTCACTATGCACAGATTTAAGTGACCTCTCCGATGGTATGAACGCATGTTCAGTCGCCGACTTGTCAATCGGCTGTGGGGTAGTTAAGCCAATCTGAGTGGAAGCGGACGCTTGTTTAACAACCGTGGTTTGAATATTCACATTTTGTCGTTCACATAAAAGAACTGGATCAGACCCAGTAGACACACGTTCAGCGATGTCGGTAGTTGTGGTCAGTGGATCGGCCATAACAATATTTGTCTGCTGAGCGGTCGAACGCATTCGACGGTCAATGTAGGTACTCGCGCTTGTCTTAACTACGCTTGCCTCTGAGTGAGCAACTAGTGGGGAGCAGAGCAATGGAGGGATTCTCCTGGTGGACGCATCAGATTGAGTACAAATGGTGCTGATGACGCCATCAGTCGTCTGTGGAACGAATCCGACTTGAATCTGAACAGTTTTGCTGTAGTAAGTCGACCTTTGGGGCAACGCAAGTCCTCCTGCACTGTCTGTTTGAACACTGTTATTCACATATGGATAGTCTATGAACATGTCACGTTCGCACATGGTCATTTTCTCGAAGCTGTCAGACTTGCTTTTCGGAAAAGGTGAACAAGCGGCATCTGCCAGACTAGCAGGGATTATTTTAGCAGTCGCACCACTTTCCTGCCACCAAGGTGTTCCAACCTGGAGTTTTTTCCCAATCAGTTGTGATGGCTTGGGCATTTCGTAGCTGGACTTAACGATCACCGGTTCGACTAAATCTCCACTCTCACCACGCTCGTGATCACGAATACTGTCATCCAATATTTTCACTGCATCTAGTATATCTGGTCCGGTTCCAATATCTGATAATACACGTCCAATCTGACATTCAACAGAAAAGCGAGACAGACGTGTGTGGTTGATCGATTCCAACGATGTTGCTGTTGCTTCAGACACTACTTTGTTCAACGGGACTTTTTCCAGCTCCTCTGAAACGCCATCCGGTAGAAGTCTGACTTGTTTCGGAGCACTAAACTGTCGAAAATCAACGGAAACAGCGCGATTTCTTTGCATAACGCCTACTTGACAGCTAACATCCCATGACTCTACCGACAGCCGTGAACGCAATCCACTCAAGAAATCTTCTCCTGTTTGACAGCCAGAGGAAATAAGCGGTCGGCTTAGTTGTTGCATCAGAGCATCTGGTGTCTGTCCGCTTGGTGACCTCGAATATATTTGGTCATTTTGTTTCGACGAGCCGCACTGAAGTGCAAAATCACAACAGACTGGAGGACTTCTCAGACGACGACACTGATAGCATAGTCCATCTGGTGTTTGAGTTACAGTGACTGTGGGCGATTGCTCAACAATGGTAGCATCTGATAGACCAGCGGCAATATCTGTATCGGTTTGAATACCAGAATCTATGGTGCTATACGGATGGAAATCAGTAGTAACGGCTAACGCTCTCTCTGAGCTGGTAGTAAAGTGATTCGACTGTGTAACCAACTTTGGTCTAGAGGCTCGGGCCAACACGCGTTCACTGTGACTTTGAACACGAGGAACGCGAGATAAACGATGTTCTTGTGGGCTCATATACCCGACTACAGGATGCCAACGTTCGTGTAAAGGAGGCCCATAACCCCATGGCGTTCCTTGTTGTATCCAGCTACGAGATCGTAGTATGGGCTGTGCCACATCTTCCCCTTCGTGTTGACCATGCTTGTCTTTTAAATAGGTCCGTTCATTGACGCTGGACTCAGTATTAGTCCCAGAATTTCTTAGTTCTTGTACCTTGCTTTTGCTGCGCTTTCCCCATTGTAGGAACGGAGTTCTTGGACGCTTTATCTTCTCTGTTTTAGATTGTTTTTTAGGGTGACTCTGCTTCTTCGATTCTTTCTTTTCGTGCATCATTGTACGGTCCGGTGAGCTACCGATCCCAGAGCTGGCTGTTGTCTCTGCAGCACTGACGCTTTGTGATCGATGACCACTGAATTTAAACAGCTTTCTGCGCCCTCCGGTCGCGTTCCTTTCGGTCTGTGAAGACACGGTGCTGTCAGCAAGTTTAGTCAAAACCGGCGACGAATCAGCCAGCCGTCTTTCATTTATCATTTGTGAAGTTGGACTGTAGTCTGACGGAACAGGTGTACGCTCCCCGGCGTAAGTGCGTATTCTTGTCGGTGACACTGAAGGTGACCGTGTTCTATAAAAATGCATTGGTTCTGCGCTCTGCACTCGTTCTACAGTGGATACATCCAGATTGCTGTCGTAAATACCGACCTCATAGGGCAATGAACAGTTTGGGCAGTTGACTGAAGTGGGCAAATACGGAGTTGTTATCTGAGTCATCAAATCTCTTGTATCCACAGCCATTCCAACCGGTTGTGAATGGGCACGTTTCATGCGATCGTAACGTTCCGTACGACTGCGTAGAGTCTCATCTGTCTCGGAAGCATCCAGTAATTGTGTAGAACCGTTTTGTAATATTCGAAAAGTCTTTGGGGCCGGTTCGGCAAAACTGGTCACTAGTTCTTCTGTGAGACAGCCACTGTCGGTAGGTGCTGCTCCGTTGGGCATCAAATCAACAGTTGTGTGGGAAGGATAGTCAACTGAGGTGGACCGCAAACGTCTAGCACTGTGTGAAAATCAGAAATCGGATTATTAGTCAAAACGGAAAAAACCAAACAAACTTGTAAACGCATCCGTCAGGCAACCTGATCTTAAGTATGAACAACCTGTTGTACTTGACATACTACGTATGTCATACTACCTCCCCTACACAATCAGATCTGTATTTCCTTAAACTGGGGCTGAGAATTATATAGTTATCCTGCGTGAACAGCATGCAAGAGGCAGGCTAATTTACTGAAGATGGCGAAAGGACGGAGGAAACATTAGCATCAATGAGACAGGTGGAAGTGGCTAATGAAGTACACCACGAACGCACTGGTGAAACTGTAGACAGGGAGAGAGAGTAGAAAGCTGTGTCTTCTGTTTTGATCAATCTAATCGAAGGGAAGGTGCTGAGTGGGGATGAAGAAATGTCGAGGCGTAATGTGTGAAAGAGGAAGGTTCGGAAAAAGTGTGTTCGTCTGGTAAAGGTGTATGAGGATTGATAAGAAATTACCAAAGGTTTATGGGCGAACGCCGAATCACGTAAAGGCTTCACCACCCACGATGGCTGGCTTGATATGATTACAATCGAACATACTTATACAATCAACAGGCGCTTTGGACAGTTAAGCAATCGTTCACTTTTATCGTCGGTTAGTCAGATTGTTCGAACAAAATTTGGAAAGACATTGAGTCGTGTCATAAGTTTATTCTTTCAATGGTCTTCTGAGCATTTCGAATGGTGTGATGCATGTGTTTACCTAGTGTTTCTATAGTAAGTTTTTTACGATACAAGCGATATAGGATTCACACAATTAACGAGGACATTGCAGCTCCGAAAAACCAACTGTCCGTTAAAGGGGGTTGAAAATAAAGAGGAAAAGCAAATCAGCTTCAGAAGCTCAGCAGTGATAAGACTGTGGATGATAAAATGTTAGAAAAAACTGGCCGGAAAAAAACTCAAACACAATCTATCAGATATGCCACAAGCGTTGTTCAACATCCAATAAACTAGCGGTGCGTGAAAAATCGAGTGTACATTTTCTCTTTTGCAATGCCTCTAATGATTAGGTCATCTAATGACACGACCTGGTTTTACAAATGTGTGCTCTCGTTTACTAATGACACCAGTTCAACAGACTGTTTTAGGCTGTTCCAGAGTGTCATCAAACAGATCCCTGCAAGTCTGACGATCCACTTTACTATCTTACCCTTATGGGCTTGCGTATGAGACAGCCGTCTGGGTCAGGTAGAAGCGTATTTCCTAATCGGTGATGTTATGTTTAATTCTTCATTGAGAGGTCGAACGTGTGTTCGAATTTACCACAATTTGCACAGTCTTCCTGGATGAAATAACGGACAACCCAATGAACCCACCTTAGAGTTTTTCGCTGTAACCTTTTAATAAGAACAATGTGCATTACGAAATGAAGATATTTAGCCCGAGCTAAGGGCACACAATTGATAGGAGGATAATCACAAAATTCATTCAAACGCAAGCTATCAAATGACCTAGTGATTAACCCAAACGTCGAATTCACTTTTCTAATAACCGATGTACAGCTAGGACGTAGGCAAATTCGGTTGAAGCAGTCGTATTTAGGTCTAAATCACGGGAAATTATACCCAGGGTACCCCAGCCTTCGCCACCATAGTACATTACCACAACCCAGGGTTCCTAAATTTTGCTCGGGCTTTCACGAAAAACCCTGTTATATGTGCAGAAACGACTATTTGTGAAACTCAGACTGTCAACGGCCTAAGTTGCAGTATCATTCTGACCAAATGACTGGATATCCTTGTTGTTCGTTTCTCTGTTCACACACCCCAACTGATGGAGAAGTTAAATTTAAATTTTTCCGTTTTTATTGTCTATTTGGTACTGACGAACCCATACAAAACGCTACTGGTGCTCGTCTTCTAACTGTTTTTTCTTTCAAATTACTGAAGGGATATAACTGTAGTTAACAGGCTGCTTGCGACCACCTCCTTTAGTGGTATGTGTTATCGTGTATATTTTTAAGCCTTGCGAAGCCTTGTCTCTCAAACCGACCGATCGGGTGTTCAACACAGTGGATTTGGAAACTCCCTAACAAATCTTCAATATTTCAAACGGGATGAGATCCAGACTTTGGAACCTACTGTCATAGAACTTTGACAGCTTTCGGAAAACCGTATATGAAGCGAACACGTGTTTTCGGGCATATCCGTCGTTTGTGTTGGGCGTAGGGAATGCATCCACACAGCCATTCACATCCAAACTTAAAAAGTTTTACTGTGGAGTTCTTCAGCGTCATCGTTCAAAGTTAGCATCTCACCTGTTCGGTGCGACTGAGAAATGTATGGAAAGCTTTTGGTTTTGAAAGCCACGGCATCGTAGAGCCACCACCACCGCCATTGCCATCAAAGACAGCAACAGTTCAGTGGCTCTCACTAACGTTCAACTGCCATACAACTAGGAAAAAACAAGCCCTCGCCAGCAAGTGGAAAAAAGAAGGGGATAAAGGGACCTAGCTACTAAAAATAGCTAGTCTATAGTGAGACATTCGAAGTCAAGGCACTTACACCTTCCAAACAAACAAACGAGCTGTAGGTGAAGGTAAGGGGTCATCAACACGACAGCTTTCTTACGGTTTTCACTGCTCCGCGTCATTAAGTTCATTCACTTCACAGACAACATACACGTTACTGAACTCGGTTAACCACAACTTCACGCGACGTCATCAACCACCGACGCTGAGTCACGAGGTCCCCAGCCGACGAGACAAGCCCAATCTAAATTGGGTAACCACTTGGTGAACAAATTCATTTCTCTGAGCTAAGTCATCATCTGTCCACCTCGCATCTTATGCCAGTCGACCACACAGTCAGCAAAGAATACTCGTTGTGGAAGACGAATTACTGGTACCCTTAGTAGATGGCCCGATCGTCTAAGTCTGTGACACCGAGGGCCAACTCGATTGACAATCATCACCACATACCCTCTTTCTAGAATAGGTCTGGATCTACACAAATTGCTAGTCAGGACTAGGTGACAGTAACAGTTGTCCTTTTGTACTACCGTTATTGACAAACTACAAACTAATCAATACTCACTGTATGTTTTCTCCGTCCCATCCGAGTGACATTTATTCACACCCATTGCAATACAAAAATTCGATGCTTTACTTGCGAAAGTGACACTACCTCAAACCTCTTATCGATCTGACCTACTTCAGGTAATAGTACACAGACAAAAATTCCATAAATTTATCCATACAACCATCTGTAGAGGAGTGCACTGAATTTCATATTCGATCCACAGTTACAGAAATGTGAATCCAAGTGGCAGAAGCTCTCGCACTGCAATGTTATCACTTTCGGTAGTTTAGCAGCGTGCAATTATAAAACCAGATAAACAGATGGACTAGTAAACTTACTCGAAAGAGCGTAACTTTCTTGCTTCCTGTGTAGAATGTGGAGCTGTTCCCAAAACTTCCTTACTGACTGACCGCATGGAACAGGTTCTTTTCGCTTCCTTCAGTTGCTCCCGCAAATCCTGATGAAATAAACAGCGTGATAAGAAAAATTTGAAGCACACTCAACTTCTGCAACAGAAGTCAAATCAAGTCAACCCAACCTCCGGTACCCGACAGTTGAATTTGCAACATCGACCACTGCTAGTCATGTAAATGAACACACCTTTACACTCAGGAAAAAATGGACAGGGTAGTTACTAGTGTTCAGTCCACACAAATGACAAATGCATCTAGTGCATTCGGTAGTAGAACCATCGGTTAAGGCCAGAGAAGGTCGGTTAACCGGCTAGGACCTGATAAAACATTGTAAGACACTTTCTCATGGTGTCCTTTATTCACACTACCCATCGTCCAGATGACCTCTGAGGAAAATCATTTCTTTTTAAGTTTTTAATGCTAGCAATTTAGCAAGAGGTGGCTACAGACATGAGCAACTTGTCAACGTCAACTGTTGTACAGGTGGTCCATCAATATTCGGTCGACTTAAACAGACAACTGATAGCTTAGTAAAACGTCTGCATAGTTCACATCCCAAACTGAAGGTTACATGTGGAATTGAGGTCTTCAACTGCCTGTCAGTTCTAGACGTACTCATAAGACGTTGATGAGATGGCTTACTCTGGAGATCTGCCTATAGAAAACCCACATGTGCCGGTCAATACTCAAAGTCCTGTAGATTTGTCGGCCTAAAACAAGCACCCCTTGGGAGAGGCGACTTAGTATAAGGGACAGTCACAAAAATAACTAAACTAGATTACTTCAGTACCACACCACAAAGGTTGCACCAGAATGTTGATGGAACGGCACAACAGACAAAAAGCACAAATGAAAGAGGTGTTCAGGATATTTAATTAAACGAACTTTTGATGTAGGCAAACTTTGTACAGTTGCCCGAACTCAGAAACTACCAGTGTTATCAGTCAAAGGAGAACAATCTGTCGGTGCAACCATACATGGTGTTTACCAGTTTACGTGTAAATGCGGATAAATTTACACAGGCATTACCGAAAAATGCCTGATCTTCAAAACGAAAGATCACTTACCTACTTGGGTGCAGAAGTCGGTACTAACTAAAACTGTAAGTGTTTCTGAATTGCGTAACCAGAATGTTCCCGCAGTGGACAAATCCTGAACAGACCATTGATTCAGCTTGTAAATTCGGGGACTTACAAAGCCCTTCAAATCGAAGAGTCCTACATTTGGTTCGGGTGGTCACAGTTAACCGATGTAAACCAGATCCGTGTATTTAGGAGAAGTTATTCGTGAACCTGGCTCATAGATTACTTGTTTGCCCCACACCCTTAGGTGTTTGGTATAAAAATTGGCTGATATTGTCATCTTTGGTACTGACGAGCTAATATTGAACACGCATCATTCCCACGTGTTTCAGCTGTTTTGTTCAAACATGTGGATTGTGTTGAATTTCTCGACTTATCGATCTTCACCTAAACCGACCGAATTTCTCACTGTTTCCCTCGGTTAGACTGAGGTCACACAGTTAAACAAAAAGGTGCAATGCAATCAGCACGATTTCTCCCTGGTAATGACCGTGTTCCCTTTCAACGCTCTTTCAGCAAATTTTGGTAGATCAAACAAGTAACGGTGGGTTCATCCTAACTGCACGCATGACAGCCAATCCGTGGTAAGTGATAGGTGTCCCAACTAGCATAAACTATGCAGAACACAGCTGATTGCGAAATTCACATTCAAATACCTACGGCAGAAGAACAGAATGTAACTGAAATTTCGACCTGACTAGAGTTGATCTGTAGTGCGTACCGTTACTGTGGTCGGAATTTGAACTCCTCAAATTGAAACCACAAAAGCAGTGAAACTCATTGAGCGATATTTGAAGAGGCGTCCTAATAGTGGAATCTTTGACTGGAGTTACTAGGACGGTTACCTTGTCTCCTAGCAAGACGGTCACTACTCACGAGTGAATGGGACTCCGTGTTCGCATATGATAATCCAGTCGTGTCTAATGTGTAGTTAATGACCCACTGGTCAATACAACTCTCCATGAAAGCGTATCCGGAGTTCTAACCCGGTTTTTACAAAGATATGCACTTCTGGGAAGCTCTAATAAGAGCCAAATTCCAGTGTAGTTCCCCTTTACGAACAGAGCTTAGGCTGTAAAAGCTGCAATCTATTGAACTGCGTTGAGTGCATAACTGTGATCAAATCGGTTGTGATTGATGAACTAGATTGGAAAACCAAACTGATTGTCCAAAAGTGTTGTGATTAACGAGACATTTGTGGCTAGTTCACGCAATTTGCTTTATAGTTTATCAATTTGAGCAAAAAGAAAATCAATAGGATGTTTTCGTTTCGTGTCCAACGAATTCGCAGACAGAAAGACGAGACTAACTTATGCACTGCACTTTCCTGTCAGCAAATAGCAGCAACAGGTGGTCACGTGCTCAACTCACGTAGCTGCTTTCGGTTCTTAATTTTGCTACAACCAATATAACAGTACGCCTCAGTAAGCCAAGTAGAGATACCACAGAAATACTATAGCTAACAATGTTTATTATAGTGTGCCTCCGGAAAGAAGCCCTGTAGATGAGATCATTTTCATTGTCACTAATTTTTCATTAGATATCAATTTTTCAGGAAGCAAACCTACCAAGACTGTGTGTTAAGCATATTTCAGGGATTGGACTGGAGTAAGGTCTTCCTACGAAGGAATAATTCTGAAGTCTTTTTGCACCAAATCTAGCTTAATAAAGTGTAGTGCTTCTTTTCGAAAGAGGCTGGCTGGAAAGTCTATCTGAATGCAAAGGCTGCGATAAAATGTGAGTGATGTTCAACTTGCAAAAAAGTATATATTGCAAAACGGATCCCATAAATACAAGAAGGCCATTAGTAACAAAACTTCAGATATCGCTACGGTAGCATATAGTCTCATATGTATACCATAGACAAAAACATAACCTACGATTTTTCTTTTGTAGACACAATCTTGAAGCGCTGGACAGTAATAATGGTGAACTGGTTCGTATTTGTGTCCGGCCAACCTGAGCGTATTCTACACCTGTTTATGCTTATCCTATTGCACGACACTAAACGTCGACTGTGGTGACGTCGACTTACAGATCGTATGAATTATGAGTAATTGTGTTAGCATTTTAGCTATTATCACCAGTAATAATAGTACTTTACTAGTCGTGTAATAAATATTCTCACAAAACAAATAATACCATACACACTGTGGTGTTCTGTTATCGATCAGTTTTGGTGAGAATAAAATGTTACCGAAGAGGAAACACGCCCAACATAAAACACTGTTATTTCCTCTAGAGGCCGTTTCTTGTTAGGGAGTTTAATTGGTCACGGTATAACGAGATTTAATTCAAAATCACGTTGGTAATTTTAGATTACTCTTCAAAGAGCATAAAATATATTTTGCGGATAGACCAAAGGAACCAGAGAGTTTAGAAGAGCGGCTACATGCCGGCTCATTCCAGACCAGATGATTGTACTACCGATATGTTCTAATGAAAAAGTCTAGCTTTTCCTAGATAAATCCAACTTGTTCTTTTCAAAGGAGTGCTTTAATGCGACTGTCCAATTCATCCATATGGACTCATTCTGACCATGGATAATGCATCCAAGAAATCATCCTGCGATTAATCATCCTAACTACATTTTTCCCACAGATACTGCACCACCTGACATTCCGTCTCACATTTGAATACTCCCACTGCCTCACTGCACAGCAGTTATAACTGTGTGCAACAGTAGCTGACAACTAAATGGAGGTTACTCAATAGGTCTGCATCTAGTATACTGAAGTTGTGTAGCAATATTGCTACGACATTCACTCACCTTGATATAAGTCTTATGGATGTACAGAAAATACACTATCGAAGGGCTTCTGGAGATTCGGATAATATACGATTTTAAGTTTTTCAACAGGAAACACCTTGGAATTAAGCTCATAAGGTGATGAAACAGATCAGCCGATTGTAAAGTACGCGGAACTTAGAATGATCCCATACGCCGTGTGATTTCCTGGGTTGTGTCAGGGCGATTGTAACCAGGATGGTTTCCAGTCGCATAAGCGGTTAACGGCATCGTGACCAGATTCTATGGTCCTCCGCAGCTATGCTATGTATGAACTGCCTGCCGGATGTTTTCGGAGGTATATCTCCCGAGGAGGTAGCCAGAACGCACCACCTCATGTCGATCAATCGGCCTGGTTCGAACGGTACGATCATAGGTGGTGGTACGGTTCCATCCAGTCAGTCAGACTGCAGTCGTGCGGTCGAACGCCTGTGCACTAACTGGACTACGTTTTCCCGCGTCTGCTTTCTGATGCCCTATGTAACGAGATGTGATCTAAGGCCCTGACTGCCATTTGTAACCGTTTCACTTGATTCGGTCTGCGTGTAACTGCCGTGTGTGATCGTCTCATTTGAGTTGCATCGCTTCTTGTCAACCATGTATGGTGATCGTTCCGACCTGTAAATTGGGGGCTATTTGTCCTGATCTTGACTCCTCCTTCCAATAAACGGTGTTGCGGAGTCTCATCTCCCCGGTTTTGAGCCAGTGATTGGGCGCATAACACAGGGGAAGAGCCAGTATGATGTATCATCGCGTAAACGTTTACCTCGTTCCCTTAATTTACTGATAGAACACCCGACTTATATGCTTACAAACCAAAGTAATCTTCTTGCTGTCACAGAGATCTTAATTAAACTTTGACTTAGCAACGAGAAATTTTGTTAATCAAATGCAGGCTAATAGTTTTCAGCTGTTCTGTTTGACGTAGTTACCCCTCATGGTTTCACCAAATCACGACTGCCATATGTCTGCTAACACTGAACAGGTACAATTCAAAATATATCTAATTAATTACTTCAAAGCACTCAATAAGTTCCCATAAGAGTTCAGACATCTGGCCGCTTCCATAGAACGTTAACAATGGAAGCAGTCAGGCATTCCGTCAGTATGCTTTTAACTCACAAGACGACGTGAGTTTTAATTCAGAAGTCCAATCTGCGATATTTTATAAACTATATCCGATTCAGCCTTTAATTCTTTTCCCTGTTGTAATTACCTAATAAAACCACGTTATACGAATGGTTTTATATGGCCCACCATTAAACATAGTGTGACTGTTTTGAATGCTTATTCAGCTGCATGGTCTATCCATTCTTGCTTATTAGACGATAATGCCTATCTATCAAATGGATCAAGTTAACCGATGCGGTTCGATCTGACGTTCATGCATTGACTTGCAGCGTTTGGGTTGAGGGATCTGGGTGCAACCGTGGAATTGTGGGCATGGTTGGTACTGATGTGGAAAAACCTCATTCAATTCCAAACAGGTAACATGGGACCAAAGTTCAAAGGTTTCGCAAACGTACATTCCACAACTTCAGAGTGCGGGCCAATTGACTCAATTCATGAGTGCTCAATGCAGCATCTCGATCTGAAAGTGGTGAAGCGGAGAGAAAAATCGACAAATTGAAGTCAGTTTAGTTGGATATATTAACATCACAAATGAGAAGGTGAAAATTGATGTTTAAAGACAATACCATTTTTATGCAAGAAAACCTCATTGATGCTGTGTCAACAGTTATAGTACCATGGGGATAACAGCTTATTCATCAGACTCCAGTCGTATGCACGTTGCAATATGACAAATCTTATTTGGTTATGCGCGACCCAACTACCACATATGAATGCTCAATCACTTTAGCTTGTGAATATTGATCAAGCTGCCTGATCGTCTTGATACAACATGCGGTTGCTATCTGTTAACTCTGACTGACAATTCCGCGAATAAGAAATCTGTTCCATTCCCGGCAGTGGCAAGGATATGCACTGCCGACGAGTCTGCGATCAACTGACAGTGACGTTCAAATCGAAGCCAACCGAATCCCTGACCACGTAGCAGTATGTCAAAAAATCGCCTGGTAGATTCAATGTGATGGGAGATCTTAACCTGACTTAGAAGTCCTGATCGCGGTGTTACCGAGCCTATCCAACAACTTGATAATTAGTCGCAAGCGAAAGTGCTTAATGTGAGGTCAGTGATGCAGTGATCAACACGGTTTTCTCGTTCACCTATACCGATGTCATCCAGTGACCAAGCTTGGTTCGACTATTTTTTCCGGTTAAATTAGGGTATACCCGACATTCGTTACTTGAATTCAAAGGCCTGTTTTCTCTCAAATGAAATGCACGCAGGTGACAGTGAAGAATTATTACCGGGAAAAAAGTTTAACACTATCAGTGGACCTTGTACGAACGACAACAGCTTATTTGTTTCCGTTAGTTTCGTCTCCCTCTGCTTCCCCTGTTTGTCTTCCTTCAGAGTGGACAACGGCCGACGAGTTGTACTAGCCAATAAAACCACCCAACCCACTGATCAGAGCTCAACGTTTATTGCCTGTAGTGATAATTCATTATCTTAAAATCACAAGTGCCTCTCAATTTGACTGTCAATAGAAGGTTCTTGGGAATTCGCAAGTTTTAAGGAGTAATGAAGGGGACGGCAATTTTTTGGGTGGCAAAAATTGTAACGGTCGTAACAGACAGCGTATAACATACCGATATTTTTTGTTGTAATAAGATAATACATTCCCTTCAACCTATCTTTCAGTTCCTGTCATTCTGTGAAACTATGGGCTGTCGAGATTTGGATAGTAAGGTTTATTTATTGAAGGGATTTTAACCTGCCGGGGTAGTACAACATCGGGAACTTGCACTGTGAGGATTTCAACCGATGAGATTATAAGAGGATCATATGAAACGTATCCTATCGGATGCCAACATTTCACCCCGGTTGACAAACATGTAAAATCAGTCTGCTCTCATTAATGAAATACACACTAACCTCATAGGAACTATTAATATCTAGAGTTCTCGTCACTGCGTACAACTGGGGGAACTAGCTTTTACGGAAAAGCCTACAGCTATATTCACAGTAGATGAACACAGCAATGTCGTACAATTCTTTGTCCATTTAGACATAACTTAGTCCCTCATTTCTGTCAGTTTTTACTAGCAGCGTGAAAGTATAAAATGAATGCGCCTCAGATCAAAAATACGATAAAAAGATTTAAGACTTATAGTTGAAAATCGCAGGGACTTTTGGAAGAATCTGTCATTTGCATTGTAAGTAAAAACTACAATATCCAAATGTACTTGCAACGCGGAGTGGTTTACGACAGAGCTCCTCAAGCAGTATCAAGTCATCCGGTTCGCCGTAGTCCAGCAGCGGTTTCATGTGCCGAGTTAGCTGGTTCATTTCTTGCAAGCTTGTCACAGGGATATCACCCTATAGGTTAAATTAGAGTAACGCAAAACACACAAAAACAGCATTAACAGTAGAACACGCAATCCAACGTAAAGATTATTCTCTATATCGGAAAAAATTTGGTAGTTCGCAATTAAAGATTAATTTAAATGTTTTTTTTGTTCGGTGCTGGGTCAAAAATAATTGGAACATGTCAGATAGTGATGGATGTCCGCACTGAGTTTAGAGCCTACACCCTTAAGTTGAAATAAGACGTTTTTGTCCACTGTAGCGCCGCAGAATCTATTCACAAGTTTGCAGTACAGGCGTCTGTAGTGATGCTAAATCAGAGGTATTCGCCGACTAAGATAAGTTCATTTGGATGAGAGGTTGCTTTTCACCGAACAGAGTTTAAAGGCCAGAGAAGCAGACTCAGTCATAAGCCGTAAGACACAATTGCTGGCCATTCAGTTGGTCTCCAACAGGGTCCGTCAACCATTTTTTTTACTGGTTTGACTTGTTCCAACTAGAACACACTCTCCAAAAGTTATTAATGCTTCAAGCACTCAACTCTGTGTTAATTTTAATTCATTATGTTTGCTGCACACTTGAAGCAGTCACACGTTTGTTGGCTACAAAGAGAGGACCAGATGAATACAATGGTACAATGTGTCAACATGAAGCACCATTGAGGAAGACCCAAGTGTTCATCAACCAAAAATAACTAAGTTTTAAATGTGTTAGCCTGGGGGAAAGCAATTTTCTGTCAGTTGGTCAAAAGTATCCAGTCTGCAATCCCAACATAAAATGTCATACCAGTTGATCTGCTTTGACTGTAGTGTCGGAGTTGGAGCCAATAGTTCGACTAACCGAGACTTGACCGCTCAACTAATTAAATCAATAATGTGAGACAAACTAAATCCACAAATCGCGGAATGACTCTTCATCTGGCCCAACAACTGCGTTTACATCTACACTGAGAACGGAATTTCATGCTGATTGCTTGATATTATCAAAGCGGAAAAAAGATACACTGTGAAATATCAACAGTTCAGCTAATCTTTTCAGTTGGAAACGTATTCTATATACATCGGGCAGACGGAAAACAACAAGATGAAAGCGTTTAACAATTAAACATCACATGTAGGGAAGACCACTAACAGTTCCAACGAAGAAAAGTTGTTTGATTCAACAGTCTATGCACACACATGGCCGAACGATGAGTGTCAACTAACAGTGTCTTGGAGCACGCGAGCAGTTTCGAATTCTGTTTGATCAACATAACTTCAGACGAGTTGGAACATCAACAGTATACACTGTTTTACGATTTTTATCGGAACTGACGAGGTTGGATTGCGGTTAGCTCGCTCTGTTGCGTCATTCTGCACCCCAACCACTTTGGCGCATAGACGTCTCTTCAACTACGAATGCAGTGGTGGTTAATGAAAAGACATACTATTATTGTTAATTTGAACAAAATGTGCAATACGCCAATCTGCACCTTGTGCAGCTCACAGGTGGTACGGCAATTCCGGTAACAGAACCTTCCAACAGGAAGCTATCAGCTCTGTTTCGATTTTTTTTGTGAGTTCTTTTAATATCCTTACCGTCAATGGAGCCCTACCCTTGTGCTCGAAACACTACCACCCCTTTGAATTTGTTCTAAGTGTGGCCGAACTTTCCTGTAGAAAGGTTCATTCACAGTCACGTGTGGGCATTCTGTGATTTGACAGCTATAGGGCCCTGAAAGTTTATTAATAATATGACAAATAGTTCAACCAATCCGACTAAAAGCATTAGCAAAGACAGTTTCACATTCAGGCCAATTCACCAATCCATCATACGCTTGCGCACACTAAATCAACCTTCAACCAAATGACGCTGAATGCAGAGTAGCGGCCGCGCACATTTACACACTGGTCCATCTCATGCCCAGCTGATTTGCATTAACAAAAACACTTCCTTGTTTGTATGCTTTTAAGGTGATTCGTGTGGGCATGGAGTGGATGTTTTATTATCAGTCTGAGTGGACTAGCTTGTACGCTGACTGATTTACACTGTGGTTAATTCTTCAGTCATATTAGATATTTTTGGTCAAATTGTTGAGTTTCTTCAACCATTTTGAATCCAGTTCTGTTAATTTTAAATTTATGCCAGTAACAGACACATCAACCGTTGTAAACCAAATTAATATCACATCTTTTGAACGGTTGAGTGGCAAGGAGCAAACTAAACCAGTCGGTTTGCGGTTGAGTCACACATAGAAAATCTCATGTTCATGGGGGAATGTTAGCCGGAACAATAAGGTGAATTCGTCAAGATTTTAATTAGGCTATTCATGAAGATTTAAGTAGCTTGTTTGTCACGAAGTACTCTTATGCAGTCTAGAGTTGCTTGAGCTTCACAAAGAATGCACGGTAAGGCTGTGTGTGAAGTTTAATTCTCAAACAGATGGGTACGGTGGTTCATTTCAGACGTTTACAGCTATGTGAGATTTGTGCGAATTACACATGAGTCACAACAGATCACATCAGAGTAGGACGTTAACCACAGTTAAACGGGAGGCATGATGATTTAGCGATCTGACGTCAAATACAGCAAATATTAACATGAATATAGTACTAGATAAGACCAGGAAATAGTATGTATCTTCTCAGTTCACCTGTTTAGACATATTCTCATTATTCACGACGGGGGTAGGGTGGGTGGTTAGTAGATGACTGCGGAGAAAATTTAATCAGCTCATCGACAATCCAATTCACACCGGGGAGAACGTACTACCAGATAACTAATCCACTAGTCAGCTTTAAAACGTCAATCGTACTGACAACTTCCGCTCTATACGTCACGTTCCGCGTTTCGTACAGGAACCACCAGATTACAGCATGCGATTCTACATGTGCACCCTCTAACAACAGGTGACCTCTTGCGTATAGTTGTAATCTCATAAATCCGTGTCAGTGTTGGTTTAAGCAGAATTGCTGCTTGTATCTTGCATGTAACAAATGTAAATTCGTAAGGTGGCTAATCTGATGAGCGAGTCACATGCGAGTGTAGGCGCAAAATGAAGCATGAGCATGAATCAAACCGCGCATCGATCGTCGTGCGTAAGTGATCACGTGATTGGTCAAGGCGATGCATCAGGACGAGCAGTCGGTCAATCCTGGGGCGGATAGCGCGCGCACACACACCTTATGCATATACGCAAACGGGTTGGATAGACTGCGCACAATAGACCCAGGGGCAGTAACCGCCTGATCGTGAGGCCTTGGTCATTATGTACGAGGGTGTTTCAGGTCACAGATGTGCGCCCGTGATCGTTCGGACTTCTAGCTCCTGATTATTGGACTCACCTCAATGCTTTCTAAGTACTGCATATACTTTTTGTAGGTCGGAAGTATTAATCTCCCAATGTCGTTGATTGAATCCATGCAAGCAGTGAGGACATCAGTCTGAAACCTGCCGGACAAGATAGGAAAAAGTGTGAACTAATTGGTGAACTATTGCAATGTATTTCACTTTATGAAAAACTGACCGTGTCTTCAGTTTATGATTCCTAATTTTTAGCCTGCGCTCTGAAAGTGAAGTTCATGCATTCAACCTATCAGATATTTTGGGGAATACTTCAATAAAAACTGTGGTCACCAGAATGTTAATCCCTTAGTGTCGTAACAACAGAAAAGTCTGAGTACATTAGAAACCAGTGAAAACCTGACCAGTTGGTGGGTAGTAGGTTACAGGACTGACCTTTGTGCCAGGGCTTTATTGTTTGCGAACAGACGACTACGCTTTTCACCGCGCATTTCCATCGGTTGGGCTGCTTGTGTAAATGACAATTCGTAGTCAGTTCTTGCATCACGAACACTAGAGCCGGGACTCGACTCGGGTGATGTCAACCATAGACAAAGTGAGGGTAACGTGGCCGAACGCAATCCGTCCTCTGTTTCTGCCTGCCATTCATGATGTAACTGTGATGCGATGAGGCTGTCTGACCATACTTTGACCGCGTCGCCTCGATGAATCCATGAGCCGTCCGGTAAACGCATGGAAGCCAAAACTTGGGCCGAGTGTCTACCAGATGGGAGTAGTTTGCGGTAGTGTAAAGGTGCAACCTCGCGAGACTGAATGCAGAGGTCCCGAGCAGTAGAAATCAATTGGTTCAGTGTTGCCTGAATGAGATGTATATGAGACTGCTGTGTATACGAAGTAGACTTGACAGCCTAACATAATCACTAAAATAACCGTGTGTCTGAGGTTACTTAAAGGTTATCGAGTATATCTATGCAGTTTTGTTTTATTCTGGGATAGATTGTAGAACACAAGATTTTTTAGCTGTATCCATTGGATGCTGAGAAACATGAAAGCAGATACACGAGGCTGAACCCCTTACTGATCGCAGGATTGCAGAAACCAGCTCTGCATACCTCGACCTCTTCTGTTGAAGCTTGGACAGTCATACCGTATCTATCTCAAATGTTGCTCAAGAGGTCACGTAACAGAAGGCGCCCTAGGTTACGAAAATTGAAAGTATGTCCATATAAATTGGATGGTTGAATACTGCTTGAACGTGTTAAATGGGGTAGCAGTGAACAAGCATGAAAAAATACATTGTTTCACTTTCTCTCTGTCCAGACAACAAAGCATTCGCTTAGAGGTGGAAACCTCTTAACTCAGATGAAAGGATTCGCTGCTGGCGACTAGTTACTGAATACCAGAACGATTTCGATCATCCGGTCGCAGTTCAGGTGGTCTTATGAATTAATGGTCGGAATTCATTAGTTTCGAGGCAAACCACTGTTCCAAGTTGCTTCTTTTTTGCTTCCTGTCCTACTAGTGGCAATTACAGATCACTCAATCATACGACTGCTTTGAAATTTAAATTACCTTGCACTCCAATGAGCTCACTGGAAAGCAGTTTCCAACAGTTTCCAGCAGATTCGGACACTGTTCATGTTTTTATTGAACCAAATTCAACTGCTTTGTTAGATGCTAATCAAATCGAAAAATTCCGTATACCATAGCAATGTAAGTTCTACATTCACCATGCACTAGAACGCCTGGTGTACTGGACCGCCTTGATGCTTCATGAGCTAATGTTATTAAACCTGTGGTTAAAGGCAATAATCAGCAGATCTACACAATAGTTCATTTTTACTCTGATTGATTACTGATTTTCTGTTACAAGCTGCAGTCGGTCAGTTATTTGTGGTTAGCTTGCCGAAGTGACCAACGAGAGGTTTTGGTGGACTTTTGTCATTCCAACTGGTTCAGTGGAGCAGATAAAAGTTGGTTCCACCAAACAACTGCGAAAATTTGTCGAACCCTCAAACGATCTCGGTTCTTAACGAGAAGAAAGCACAGCAGTCAGGTTAAGTGATCGATAGCCCGTACTCCGATAATTAAGTAACTGGGCTACAATACTA
This sequence comes from Paragonimus westermani, assembly GCA_008508345.1. NCBI lineage: Eukaryota > Metazoa > Platyhelminthes > Trematoda > Plagiorchiida > Troglotrematidae > Paragonimus > Paragonimus westermani. The sequence continues at coordinate 125,823 of QNGE01000479.1, read as the reverse complement.
ACACCCACACGGAGGTTGTGAAGTCAAGTCTCCGACAGACATGGAGCCGAATAAATCAAACAAGAGCGAAACAGTTGTCGGTTAGTACAATGGTGGATACTGGAACTGGAGCTAGGAAGAAATCAACTATACCTTACTTGGCTCAAATGTATGGACAAAAGGAAGACAATGACCTATTGTGAGATAGAATATCCTCACTAAACGTCTGTGGATGATGGTGTTTATTTAAAATTTTATTTCACCTATGCAGCTACACCCAGAAGAACTAAGAACATGACGAGTCACAGGTGCATAGACTCAGTATCAGATGGAAACGCTCTGTGTGGACTTCCAGGTGAAGTCTTAAGTTTAAAGCCGACCGCAGGGCTGCGCATAGCATGAAACCAATCATACGTTATCAGCTTAAAGACGTTGTGTCTACTAAAGTTATTTCGTCTTGTATTCACCAAATTTGTTATCCCAGATGAGCAGAACACATCGATAATACAGCAAAAAGACAGCCGGGACGCATCTGCGAATTATACCGCGCTCAATTCACAATAAAACAACGATCTAAGACTACCAGCACATCTTAGGTCCACCTGGTCAATTGTGGACACCAGACACGTTTGAGACTTGCTTTCAAGCCAGTTTGCTTAATCATATATGTTCACATCGAAGGCAAAATTTACATCATTGCAGAAGATGCTGGAAACCAACCGAGAGGTCCAAATATTGCTGTACAAAATCTTTTGCTCAAACGCTCAGTTACTCATGACTTTCCGTTGTCATAACAAATGGTACACCATAAGCTGCACATCATTCACATATGATCACAGTCAAGTAAGAGTTTCACTTAGAAAGTTCTGAAAAAATCCACTAGGCTCACAGATGGCCCTTGACATAGCTCGTTCGTAGTGCACTTCCTTATCACGACCGGTGTTAAAACTCTGGTCAGGCGCCACCGAAATCACATCAGGAAGAATCAAGTTACCATACACACATACGCTTATTTCCATCTTCTTGTGAGTCATTGGAATCCCTATAGGTGTATTTATAGTTACATCATCGGAACTCCCTTACCACTTATTATTAAATGGTACACTGTGTGTGAACTCAAAATATTTTCAGACTAACACTGTACCAAAAGACACTCAATCAACTCAACTCTCAACTTCAATTTGCTCTCGTTCGATCTGGTACACATAAAAGTAGTATCCTCTGCCAATTTTTTATTTCTGACCAAGTTCATTCCATCGTTCGGCTTTTCCGTGTTTAGGGAAGTGAGTGAGACACTGATATACACTCATTTCACGTCTATCTTGACTGGAGATCAAATTCCGACGAGGACAACAGTACACACTTCTGACGAGTTCCGTTGCTTACGCCAGAGGTATCGATAATGATACAGAAATTAGGTGTGAAGAACAATGATGAGCACAGCTCGTAAATAATTAACACGTCTCAACATCTACAACTCACCAACAGGTGTTCAATGAGCCTGTCCGTTTGTTCTAACTGTTCCATACTCAGCATCTCAGCCGTTTCTAGTTCTTTCAGAGTTTTGTTAGACTGCTCCGTCAGGTGTGTTAGCTCCCACTGTGCCGCTTTAATGTCGTGATGGAACTTCATTATGAGAGGTAAAGGAGAACGGAAAATGTGTTGCCACGTTGAATTAGGAGGAATATACTAGCTACTAATAAATGGTAAGTAGGCTACACAGAATGCGTATTTTACATCAAGAGTTTCCCCTCACCTTATGAAATCGAACAGCATGCTGCACATGCCAATGCACTGTGTCCGTCAGCTGATTAATATATGTCCAACATCGATCCACTTTTTCATTCATATTCTATTAATTCAAAAGGAAACCGGTTAGGCACAAAACAATTATTTACTACATCATATTGCTCTTTTGAATTCAAGAGAATCCGAATTTACTCACATGTCCATAAACTGCTTGCGGATAGGATACATTGTTCTCTTGGCTCATAACCAGCGCTGTGCGAAGTATGTCTTCAACAAGGTGCTGAAATTAATAGACAGCATTCGATTCTGGGTAATGGTAACCTATACGGATGTGAACAGCAAGGTCAAGGTCAAAGTTCAACCGTGTTACACTCAATGTATTCAAATAAGTTAACACTTGGAGTTGCATGTATTTAACATTGTGGAAAACATTTTTAAGTTTACAACTTAACTCACTAGGTGACAGATGACTTATAGACTGGGTTGAATCTAAGACAATACAAGTGTGACGCTAATCACTTATGAGATCGTGAACTAAGTTGGTCTTTAATCTTTCCGTAAATCACTTAAATAATTGTTGCAATATAGATGGGGACTTGGTGAGGGCCTATCAAAACTATCGCTCGATATGACAGTTTTGTCACGAGGAATGGCCGAAATGCATTCGTAAGATTATTTTCTCCTCCAAGTGATTAAGATTTTCTCTGTTTTTAATTTAGCAAAATTCCTGTTTCAGTTTTCACTGTCACTTTTAAAGCGAATGATCGCTGGACCTATGGTACCATTTACTTATGCTCGAGGCCATGTGTGTGTGCTTGTGCAGTGAATGTTCCCGAACCTTAACGATTAATGAAAATATTCCGGAACAGCAAGTAAACCGGGGTAAACCAACTTCTGGTCACCAGAAGCTACGATGTCAAAATGAAGATCAACTGATTCTTCCGTGATGTAATACTGATATTAGGTTAGAAATGAGTATTAAAATGGGCCTCCCGGATGAGTGTAATCCGATTTATCACCAAAAAGCTCGATGGGTAACTAATTCCTAGCTATGAATTCAGGCGCGTTGTGTGGAAAAGAATTACCGACAGTGTTTCTCACGTTGTGTTAACCGTGTATCTCTGTGAAGAAATGTTCTAGTCAAATCGGATCAACGGGTCATCACCGTTCCCATAGTGAGATGCTAACAACGGTACGACTACTGCATTATTACCGGAAAGCTGATCAAACCATCTATTTTCATATAGATAAAGTGATTATTCCCAATCGTCTAATTACCTGTGCGCCCTTCTGTCAAAAACATGACATGGTGGCTCACTATCTCTCCCAGACTTCATTTTTACTGGCCTATTATTCGAAATTCGAATCTGTTTATGTTGCCTATTACACACAGCTTATTCATACTCATTCTAAGATTTGAATTCTTCCCGTGACCCAACTTTCTTCATATTCTTAAGCCTTTTTCGAGTAGAAGTTTGATTCCGAGAGATGAGGGCTTCTATTCTACGCTGGCCATTCACTAGTTAATCAAACTTGACAAGCTTGACTACGGAAACCTTCAGCCGGAAGCTCCGTGGTTTCATTTATGCAATGTTACACCGCATACGATATACGCGGGTGGAGCCATCAGAGACTTGTTTCTATTCAACTACAGTAACTCATGCAAAAATCACCATTTTGGCGCAGAAAACATGACAGACCAGCCTGAAATAAACTTTAACCAGCCGCGCATGTGAAATATGGCTTCATGCGCGATTCTTCGTGGGTGGATTAGAACACAATACTTTATTCAAAGTGTGTAGCGTGAAATGATCATTTCGCTTGCTCGCGCTGACTTACTCAATAACCGATTCAAGTTTCGTATGCTGAGATTCTCGCAACTCTCAAAGTTAGACGAAATTTAATTATACGTTCCCCTTCATTTAGTTTTCATCGGGATAAGCAGGTTCAACTGCGAAGATGGCAAAGCTGAAGGTAGATAGTTTCGATCTCTCACCATCAGGTCATTACCTGGGTTGAAATCTTACCTACCGATATGCTGCGCAGTCTGAACGGGTAACCTAAGATTCGTATGAATCAGAGGTAACATCTTGAAATTGTTAGTTTGTGTATTCCTAGCTCACTGACCTGAAGTGAAAGATATGTTCCCTGCGAGAATGGTTCCATTTTGCTGATCAGGAGTGTACTAACTCTCTGGATTACTATCAAAACAACTGCGAACGGATAACAACTGAAATGAATTGAAAATAACCGGAAAGAGGTTTTGGCCCTCACCACTCGGAAAATGCCTAACTTATGTGACATGTCCACACCGTCCAGCGACCAGAGTTAGGCAGTCCTATTCATATCCCTTTTAAACTAACCAAAACCACTAACAACTAAAAGTTGAAGAGGTCATAGTTATTTCAAAACACACACCTACCCTTATTTCGACCTCAAGTCGCTTTACCCAATCTGATAGGACTATGAGACAAACTAGGATTAGTTTGTTGATGAGTTGTACGAACTGCCACTGGTGACGCATAGCCAAGTTGGAAAAAATGATTATTTGTCTGGCAGTAATATTGGGTAACACTTACAGTGAACGGCTTCTCTAGTCCCGAAATACCACGTAGGTAATCAAGCGCATCGATATTTCCTCGAAGGCGTTCCTGATGAAAGAAACAGTATTTAGAGTACTGTATTCGTCACTGTATATAACAAAAGAGCTGGTACTGCAGTTGAAAAAACATTATCCTGTGTAATTTTTATATTGTTTAAACACGCATAGTTGTACGGGTTGACTATCACACAATTTGACAGTTTATTGTGAATTCAGGCATAAAACTGTAAAATACCACTCTACTGTGGCTGACTTAGTGAAGTTTTGGGGAAAATCCCGAATAAATAGCGTCAGTTTGTTGTCGATTTATTCAAAAGTTATGAAGAGTATGTTTTACACAACCACCCGTTTTCTGTTACTGTCTAACAAGCAAGACGGATTTTTAAAGTTGCTTTTTGTACGTTACTAAGGTTGCCACTGTCCGGTGATATTAGTAAATCAGTGGTTACCATCTGTCTGCATTTCCATAAAGCACTCAGCAAAACTTTTCATTTAATCCTCTGCGGAAAGTTTTATATTACAAACTCTACCAACATATACTTCTATGCTTCACCATTTCACTCTACTGGTCCACGGCATACTCTATGACCTGCACGACGCTAGTGACAGAGTTCCACTGAGCTTATTCTTAGAACTTCTAACGTTAACCTTGTCTTCTTAATTGGTCTCACTCTATCTCCGAACTGGACCTCCACAATCAAGTTAACTCTGCAGTTCCAAGATACAAATTCCAGTGGTGAGCCCTCAGCTCGAGCTACACATTCGGGTGTCTTGCGTGTATCTGATAAGCTGTAAGCAGCTTATTGAAAAAAATCAACTGAACACAATAAGTTGAATTAGTACAATTGGTTTGTTACTGTTTCTAGACGAGTTATCCAAACTTCACGTATTTTATATCGGCATATCTGTGGCAGCCTAATATTCTTACTCGGGTCTTCATAGTTCTACAGCTTGGTCCAGAAAAGTGCATGTGTCTAGCAATAGTCAACAACTGGAGGTCACCCTCTGAGTTTGCAGCGCCAAACGAACCCTCAAACTTGCATATGAATTTCCTTGGAGGTGTCTTGATGATATCATCAGTCAACGAATTCAAGCACATATCTGAAACACACATTCAGAACATCTATTCGATACTGGAGAGTTCTTTAAAGAACAATTCACTTTTTCTCTCGGTTTTCTATTCATGTGAGCCTTGTCTTTATTTCAAAGGTGTTTCTGTTAAGTTAGGCAGGTCATCTCATACATGATCTCCAGTGTGCGAAGATATCCTTCTCCTTCGCCCTGTACCATGGTCATACTGAATTGGACAGTTGTTCTGACATACGCTGTTTATCACTCAATACTTCTTAATTTACTGACCTTCTGTCTTCTCAAAGAAACAATTTACCATCAAGTTGCTGACACCTTTTCTCGAGTACACATTGAGAACGAGTTTCTTCCTGGGTACCAATCTGTTAACTACTTAGGTGTAATACGGAGCCACAGCTGGACGTAATCACCTCATGGTAACTAAGTTTTCAATAATTTTCTCTGTCTAACGTCTCAAGTCGTTTTCAACCCAGTATGTACAAAAATATTTGCGTATTCCACGTTTGACTATACTGTTCTCCGGTCATTTCCCCACGTTTTTTAATTAATGATTTTCTACTTCTTTCTGAACTCATGAGACACTGTCGAACTTTAGTGATATTCCTCGTCATAGTCTCGTTTTTCGAAGTACGCAAGTCACTTGTCTCCAAAAGTTTGCTCGAATCTATCCAGCCTCTATATTCCGACTTTTCAACCTGTATATCTACATTCTTAACTCGGTGCCATTTTAAATCGATGTGTGCTCGTGCATCTGTTAACTTCTGTTTAGCAAAGTATCCTTTTAATCCCAGCAATTCTTTTAAGGAATTGACCGCTGGGTTAAACCAACAATTCTGTTCAATATTCTATACACTGAAGATGTGGTTGTGAGTATGGTTGTATCTATTCAGTTCCCGAAATGCAAAAAGCAATTTCTTGACTGACTGACCCTTCTGACGGAAAAAGGAGTGGGGACATCTCCAAAGACGAAAGCTGCCTTCAGCTGTTCACTTTATCGCCAGTGAGCTGTTCAATTGTTGTATGCTGATGTATGCATGTAGTAAGCCTACAAAAACTCGTGTATGTTTCTGTTTTCATCCGCCCTTTAATTTAACGCCCTTACAGTCACTGACTAACCAGACCTCTTTATATTAAACACTCCAGTGCTCACATGTCTTGCTCTTAACAGATTCGAATGTGCATGACTATTTCTCTCTTCTCTAGCCCTACTTTCTGAAAGATTCCGATAGTTTCAGTGTTAACCGTTCAGTAAGGTAATTTTGGTACCTTTGTGACAGTTTTCGTGATGAAATTAACTAGGCATGCAATCATCGTGTCAGACTGCAACTGCGAAATTGGTCTCTTATTACAATCTGTTTTAAGTAAGGCCAGAAAGATTTGAGCCACTGGCAAGCTTTCTGACGCCAAGTAAGTAGCGATGCTTGACTTGTTAACATCTCATTAATGTGTTTGATTGCAGACCACTTCTGATTAGCGTTCGACTTGCCTTCCTGTTTTAGTTGTACCCATAAGACAGGTGGTAGATTGGTCATAGACGAGGGTTGGTAACAGAAAAAGCTGCCTGTCTGTGCTATTCTAAACTGACGAGTTCGAACGAGAAGGGAGGATGTGCATGAGCAGTACAGTGCGGAGGATGGGACAGTACTATCTTTTTCAGATGGATGGTTTCGGGTCGAATTGAAGATCTTGGGTCACAGTGTTCTAATTTGTCGCTGAAACTCACTGAATGAGACCAACTCTAAATTGACAGTTGTGAAGCCACAATTGTAACAACTGGGAAACACTTCATGGTAAAATTATAGTCTCTTTAGTTTAACGATCATATCGTGAGCCAAGCGATATAAAAGGGCTGGCCATCACAAAATCTAGAGGTCATTGTTAGAAATGTTCGAATTGGTGTAAATCCACATTGTGAGGAACCATTTCCTGCATGTCAAAAATTTACGGTCGAGTTTAAAAAGATTGTGCGACTAGCTGCTAGTTGTCACCAGTCATGGAGATATCTATTTATGAGTAGAACTGGTGCTATCAATTCGCTGTCAATCACATAAGATGCAAATATTTCTTGAAATTCACATCATGGCGGTTGTCTTAACGGACTGAAAGAAAGAACCACATGTAAATTCAAGCAAACGTAGTTGAAACAACAGAATAGCAAGGAATAACTTAAACAGATGGAGAAGAATGTTTAGCAGTTGTGTTCGAATCCCGCTTCATTTGGGAAACTAAACAGAACTGCATGTCCCCTTGTCTGTCCAAGTGGAATAAAGGAAGATTTATCCGATTGGTTTTCAACAAAAATCACAGTGTTTCGGAACTGATGTTGATGTGAGGGTGGTGGATGGTAAAAAGTTTGCAGAGATTCAGAGAAAGATGAGGAGGATGTTTCCTCTTACAGCCAACGACTGTTGGACATGCCCCGATTCCCTATTCCTATGAATCTTTATGGAGTACTGAGTGTGAAACGGATGCATAAACCTGAAATTAGCTTGTATTTCTATAGTGCGACAATACTTAACACTCAGCAACGGCTTGATAAACTATTCACCAAAATGAGATTTGTTAAATTGGACAGTTTCGATCGAATTTCCAATGCACAGTCCTCTTTCGGTACACTCAATAATGTCTTACAACACTACATAAAGTGGACAGTTGCACCCTAAGGATGCATTTGTCGTAAATCTCAGAGTGGCTAATTTTCGTGACATTCAAACTCTAGCGCATCTAGTTTGTAGATGCGATCTCAAAAAATCTGAAAACTATGGATCACTGATTCTGTGAATTTACAGACACCAGAAGCTACAGCTCAGCAGACATGTAGGAAGACGTAGGAAATGTGACAAATAAATATGTCATTTTCTCGTGTAAGTATACCATACGATCTTGTATTCAACGACATGGGAGTGACCAGTACTCAGCGAATGGACAATTAAGGTGGACACTTTGATAACGTCATACTATATCCATGCACTATACTGATATTAGGATGTTCATTTATGGTTAGTCATCGAGTGCTCCAAGACTTCAGCAGCAGAGTTACTCTATTGTTGATATCCGGCTTCGTGGGTATATTGAGTTTGAAGAGTAACTACACCCTACAAACTGAAGCCTCAGCACAAGTGGTTAAGATCTGCAATGTGGACCGTACGTTAAGAAAGGAAGAACAAATCAATTGAGCCCCAGAACCACCCGCATATCTTGCATACCACTGAAGCACGTTTCGTTCTTGGAGATTTATTCAGAGCTCAGGCAGCCATGAATACTTGTGTTAGAATCTCTATGGAAAACGCCCCTTTATATTGTACGTTTCGTTATCAGGTGTACACATAAGTTTCGTGGCCCACATGAAATTAACACTTTCTTACTCTGCTATAACAGTGAACTTGTTCAGAGATTGTAGTCACGATCTTATGCTTTTAAGTAAAATTCAGCTGCGATACATGAGAGTTGATTGCAGTTAACTTGTACGCTATAGCACGAATAGCCTGAGAGATAGTATTTCCACCGGTGGGAGGTCAGTTATAAAGAGTTTCATGGCCGTTGGATAACAGTGGCAATGCACACACCGCCAATGCTCATGTCCCATTGTGGTTTTACTGCCAATGTTTTTTGGACAGTATGTACTTTGATTTTTGTGCATACGTGCGCTCATGCATCAGGTGTGTCGCGCGCCGATCTACAGACGATTCGTGAAAAGAACCTAGCTAAACCGGGATTACCAAAACCTAATCGGCGTTGGTGACCGAATGCAGCCACCAAGGTAACGATATGCAAAGGAGATAGAACATACGCTATGTGACCAAATCTATACAAGTGGTATGATTTTCAAGCACGATGCTCAGAGTTGCCACCAGTAGGCGCGGCATGTATACTATAGTTGACTAGTTTAAATGTATTTTTGAAAACCATTGAACGTCCTAGACTGTCTAGGATATTCACATACAGAATAGCAATTCAACACAGCACAATCCGTTGCCAGTCGATTGAACTATAGCTAAATGTAATGTAGAATGGTCTGAAAATATTTGTACCCACAACCAGAAATTATGAAGTCCACCTACTTACATCAACTGGTCAGCTCATTTGACATTTTTAAACTTACATTTTCAAATTCATAACTAATAACCTCATTCTAATAACCATTATGAGCCGACGGTGTAGGATGTGGTTTAGCAGTCTATGTTTACAATTTACCAAGTCGTGGTTACGAAGTACGCACACCCAATTCCCCCAAAATAATTTATGTGTATGGATGTATTAAAACGTAATTATTTGTCACTCTCTGGAGACTCTTGGGTAATTTGTTAGAACAAGTCGGTCAGTCCGATTAGACCTAGTGTTTCACATATTTAACTATTGTGTAAATTCATCTCACAGACTTGATTACCTGAAACTTCCACCCTGTCTGGATACACAGAACAGAATAATTAGAAGACTATCTATAGATCATGATCACCTTCATCCTAACCAAGGTGATAAGCCAAATTTTAAAGAATTCTCATCAATCTGCTAAATTCATTTGTTGAGTAGTGAGACAGAGCTTGATCTCCTTTGGTTTTACCAAGTGGAAATGTTGAAAGCAGATCGACACAAACGTGGACAAAATCAGTCTGTAAGGAATTTGTCACAAAATATTAGCTCGGTATCAGTCATCTGTTTTCGTTGTCAGTACCAGCTGAATATCAGACACATTTGATCGCAGCCTTCGAATTCAGAGAGACTTTCCAACCAGCCTCTTTCGAAGACAAGTACTGGAATCGAGTCTCACTCTCATTAGAGCTCGTCAGTAGTGTATATCCTTGCCACGGTCGGGATTTGAACTTCGGCCATTCCAATCACGAGGCAACCGTGTTGCCCACTGCGCCATTGACCTCACATCAGACACGACCGAATTATTAAATCTGAACGCTCAACCACTTTCGCTTGTGAGCAATGACCAGGTTTCCCCATCTTCTCGACAGGAGACAGCAACTGTCCCGTTAGCTTTAACCCCGGCCATGACAAAGATATGCACTGATGACGAGCTCTACTGAAAATGAAACTCGAGTCTAGTGTTCGTTTTCGAAAGAGGCTGGCTGGAAAGTCTGGTTGAATGGGAAGGCTGCGATCAAATGTGAGTGATGTTCAAGTTGAAGTTGATCAAATACTTCACTACTCATCGGTGATCACCATCAGTCCCGAAGTGGGTCTGATAAGGAGTCTGTGTTTATAACGCCAGCCTGGTAGCTGTAAGGCCAAATAGTTATCATGGACACTGTCCCAAACAGATCTTGTGATCAATAGGCCGTTGGCTGAGCGTCGTGACACTCAGCATTTAGGCTACTGGCTAAAATTTCTGTTCAACCACCTCCTTCTGATCAGTCCGTTCAAAAATAAAACCTGTTCCGGAAGAGTTTTGCTGGTAAACAATTTCTGTTAGTTTACAGTTAGCGCACTCGTGAGCGGTGTTCACTGCGAATCCTATCGTTTAAATGGCACTAGTAATTCATCTCCAACAAGTGATCAGAGTACAGAAAATGACGCCTCTTCATGGTTTGTTTTCGCCTGTTGTTTTGTCCATCAAAGTAAATCCGAATGAGCAAACGCATTACTTCTTAAAATGAATCACCATCTGGTTTGCTGTTTTTAATGTCCTTCTGACAGGTTTGTGTCTATTCAGTCAGCCTGTTATGTGTATACTTTAGAGAAATCAAGAATTAGTCTTTCCAGTTAATCGGGTTATGGAAAGTTTACACATATGGTTGAGTGTGAACTGAAGTCAGAAAAAGCATCATTCATATTTAGAAATTCATGAGGTTTGTCGGAGTCTTTCGGGCAGCACAGCTCGAACGACTTATAATATGTGCACGACCTCTGAGGTGGAGAGCAATCTAATCAGCAATCCCAGCTGAACTACGAAATTCAAAAGCAGGACCCTGGGTTTTGCTTTCGTAGACAGTGGTCACTGTAGCTTCTGAAATGGCGGAGGTTTAACTTTCTCAGTGTGTGCTATAACCAGACGTCGGTTTGTGAAACAACCGTTGTCATGTTAGTTGGGAAGAGCCAATAAATCCAACATAACTCGGTGTGATGTTGAAAATGTTGACCTCCCTGGAGTCATGTTTTGAGTAGAAGTCCACATACCACTCATGCATGCACATATGTGTGCTTGTTTGCGGGCACTACGAACCAGTAAATGCATATGTCAATCTGGTCTCGCCTTATTAGGAATTCGACATGGTTCGTGTGCTTAGATAGTCCACCGAATGTGGAGTACATGTCGGCACGCGGTACCAACGGATGACTAACAGAATTTTGTTCGATACATGCAAATAAGCACTGACCTGAAATGGAAGTCTATTCGCGAACAAAAGAATAATCTGTTCCACAGTTGTACATCAGCTCAGTGAACAATATACCACATAGGACTGATCCAATCAACCAACTGACAATACTTCCATTTGCTGCTCTTGGTAAACGGTTAGCACTGGATATCTCCGGCTAACTCAGTCGCACGCGTGTACGTGCATGAGCGGAGCCACACATTTCGAAATATAGGCTCAAGTGTATAAAGGTAAACTATGATTGTATTAGCAGTAGCTTGACGCCACCAGTTTATCTAAAGCGTGTACAGGAAATATTCCAGGACCTACCTGAACATTCTGAATCCGTTCCCGAACAGTCCCAGGTTCCGGAATTAAAGTCTGGAAAGAATGAGAGATGAACTTTAGGAATGATATGTGAAGGTCAGAGTCGGACTATGTAGAAAACGATGATAGGACACCCTATCTATCATCACTCTATTAAAGGGATAATTATACGAACTAGTTCTTGGGTAAGAACATGCACGAACATGATAAGTAGGACCGAAACCAAGAGAAACTTCGAACAACATGATAGTCAGATGTAAGGCGTCACGCCAAATTCAGTGCAAACAATCGAACCTTTCTTACAAGAAGAAGAGTAATATGTGCAGTCAACTACTAAAGTCATCCAAGGTGAATATACGCTGAGAATATAACAAATTCTAAGAGAGAAGGCACACTGAATAAACACACAGTTGCAGCCTCTGTTCATGACACAGAGACACCAGCGTACTGGTAGATCATACAGAGGAACAGGCAATAAAATTTCGCAACGGCAGTTCTTGGTATGTTCCACTTCTCCCCTTACGAGACGTGCGTACAGTTCCTGGTGCTCCAAACACCAAAGAAAAATGACTGAAAAGAATTGTTAACAATGTCGGCTTGTCATGAGGGAGAAAACCACCGTGTGTTCAAAGCAAATGGATTAAACAGTAGGCAGAACTCAATGACGGTAGATGATTCGATAACATAAAGAACGATAAATGATTTCGCAATATGAGACAACCACATGAGCAACAGGACTCGAGTTAGCTGTATGACTCATGTTAGTGAAGATAGGACAAACAGAAGCATCTTCCAATCTTGTCAATTCAAGCTATCCTTCTTCAGTAGTCATCCAATATGTTGTCGTCTGATACCGCAGCTTTGAGTTCACGAACCGCAGTTGCAGCGGACCCGATAGCCAAGATTTGCGTTGGCACTAATATCATCTCATAGGTTATATGGTGAGAGGAGCGTAAACGGTTCACCCAGTCCTTAGCCATATGATTATGCCGGGCACAACTCACATACCTTTTGATCCACCAGAGTTAGGAAGTGCGAGTAAACATTTCTGGTTGACTGTTGTTGCCGTGACAGAAAACACAGTAGTTACTTTCATCACCTCTGTCACCTTGTGAGTTACAAACCTTCCAGTATCCAGAAGATAGTCCGAACGAACATTCAAGAGGGGCAGACAAAAGTCGGAGGGTTAGAGACGGGTCACTTGCTGGAGATCACAGTCGTCCGGTGTACCGTAAAGTTGATGGGCAAACGTCATTTAACTGTGCAGGGTGATTGTTGACTTTACCGGATTTTGGACAGTTTGGTTGAAATCGATCATCTCAGTGAAACAAACATGCATGTTATTTAGGGCAATTTATACATCCGTGCATATGCTAGTCTTTGTTAGGACGTCTCCATGTCGGTTTTCACCCCCACTGACTACGAACGTAAAAAGTCTTGGCAGTTCAATGGCACAGAAAAACAACAGAAATCTGATTCTATTTCACTCGACAAAGCATAAGACGAATTCGCATTTCATTACACGTTTGGAAGTCTCGAAACAATACCAAGCCAATCATATCGGAAAAGTAAATACCAAGTGAAAAGGGACCTTATTTATGCGAAATGGTGTCAGGATTTTGTATATACGTCATAGGCACTTCCTGTCAGCAGACAGATAAATGGGGACAGCAACGTCGACTACAATCAATCAAACGTGTGCATTTTCCACTCTATGAAGAAACGTTTTGAGGCAAAATGTTTTCACAGTTACAGCAAGTTTCTTCATAATCAATGTCAACTTGTACCCAGAAAGACCATATCTGACTTCGTAGTACAGTAAAGAATAAACGTAACGAAAATTTTCTGAAAAACTGTGTAATAAATTCTCAAATGTTCCCGCTAGGATTAGGTGAGGACTGTGTGTAAAATGCGGCAAGTTAGTGACCACATTCCTATAAATTTAGTTTCATAAAGTTTGTGGCGTGTGATAAAGAGTTTCCTTCTTGACGTACCGTTAAGGAGCCTTCATTATTTAACACTTTTAAAAAATGTAATTTTCCAACATTTTCCCAAATTTTGAGGACCATAGTTGTCGTTCAGAGCAGGAGTTTTCTTTTTAAACGGTACTACAGTCAACTTCACAACTTCCCTAGTGCTATTGTTGAGTAGCTTCCGCTTGTCTTGCTAGCGATGTGTCACAGACTTCTGACCACTCAAGTTAAATCACGTTCCTTTGTAAAAATGCCCTGTAGTTTTATTCCTAAGTCAAGTGGGAGTTGTTTACACGCTACCAAGGTAGTCAGGACAAATTGGGTTTGACGTTTCATTTGGGTAATTCTACTGAACGGGCAAAAGATTCCCCGGGCAGTGGATTGGAATAATCATACCTCCATCTCACGTTATGAAGAGTCTACCACAGCCCTGTTTCTCCTGTGGCTTCTCTTCTTTTCTCCTCTAATTTATAATTTTGATAATTCAACAACCCTTAAAATGGAGTGTTTGATAAAAGCAATCCATCGGCATCGTGTTCTCCAGGTTTGTTTAGAAGCAGCTAGGGGGTTCCGACACAAACGTTGACAAATCTTCATTTGATTAAAGACCAGTCGTCAACTGTGTTATGAGTCATATCCAACTGCACTGGCAAAAGAAAACCCACATCACATTGTATGATGCCGATTTCACACTTTTAGCAATGCATGGTTAACAACAGTACAGCACTCTTTCAAGCTTACTCGAGGTGTAAGTTGAACAAGTGAATTTTTGAGAACAGGATTTGTTCTTATAAATTACTAAATGCTGTGTTTTTGAGTTGTAAGAAAGATGAAAAAACTGATGTGTCCACTTGTGGCTGGCGATTCAAACAAACCTTTCACATTAAGGACTTATTAACTCTCAAAGTTCTGAAGTTAATTTTGACAAATCGCTTATCAAGAACACACGGGAAATTGTCGTCGGGTTTATGCGGAAGGTTTTTGTTGTAATATGGGCCTGTGGTGTACACTAAACATGAACGGGAAAACTGTACATAACTTGGTATCTAAACCTAAACTTACTGGTATCTGTCGGGGCTCATTTTCCTGTCTTCGAAGAGAAGCGTCAACCAACAGTCGTGCCCGCTCCACACATGTGGGTTCCGACTGGAAAATATTCGCGTAGTAGCTGGACTTCTTTAGCAGCGAAAAGTTACGAATTTGAAAAACTTAAACAAGGATGTGAGCATAATACTAGAGCAAGTTTAAATTAAAAATTAGTCCAAATAAAGGGGTGATACTGCGTTTGTTTCGCTCAAATTTCCACGATTGGAAAAGATGGTAGAATCACTTTAATTGGCATGGTTATATACGAAAAAATCAGTATCAAGTCAGCGCTTTAGCCAAATTCAAACAGATTTACTTAAAATGATGCTTTATTCAGCTGTAGGCTGGTAGCCACAGGAAACACTTTTTTCAAAAATATAATACATTTTTCCGAAAAATAATCACCAGAGTGGTCACAAACACTGATGCGCCCGATTTTACGGCCTGGCAAATTTCTTTGTAGATTATCAACTGCATATTAAAGGAGAGGGGATTATAAAGCTGAAAACCGGAGTCACAAGTGAAACTAGACCTACACAGGAAACACACAACGGAGCTATTCGCTAACCAGTCAGAGGCATCGTTACCATGGCAGCGCTGATCTAACATAAGAGTCGTTCTGCACACGCAGACGTGGACATCAACGTCTCGGAACAAGTGTCTCAGTATGTCGTGCGCATTGGGGCTCATCGGCTGTGTGAACAACTGTGAAAGCTTGGACTATACATAAGAAGCAGCCTGACTAACCAATGCTCGGATTTATGGCTGTGTTACTTGTCTCTGAATTCACCATAGCTGAGTTAGTGAGAATGTGCAAATCTCATCCGTAAACCTCAACTGTTGCCACCAAACTACGGCCAGTGACAGAACGGTATCTACAGAATTTACTCAAACTTCAACTAACCACACTCCTATTCGTTTGTATCTTTACTTCAACTCATCATCATCATCATAGACAGCAATACATCAGTGGTTCACACTAATGCTTAACTGCCACACAACCATGAAGAAACAGCAAACCCTATATAGAAAGAGAGAACGAAAAAGAAGGGGACGGGAAGGGACCTAACTACTGAAAATGACTACGTCC
>QNGE01000479.1:62395-106447 GCA_008508345.1 Paragonimus westermani | reverse complement strand
CATCTTCCAACCCCCAACCTGGAGGACCAGGAGACTGTGGTTTGTCAGACCTCTACCTGTTGGCCTGCCTGGTATGAGTAACTCTGTCCAGTTTAGCCCAAAAGGTCATCGAGATGCGCAAGCCGTCACACCACGTCAAGGTCCAGTCTCACCGTGACGGAGGCCCAGTCTCACCGTGACGGTTTACTTCAACTGATTAGGCTTGAATACAGATGGGGTTAATTATCAGATGTTTTGAAAAAAATTACCGGCTGTTATTTTTCAAACGCTCACTCTGAACTTAATATTTCACTGCAACTCAATTCGGCTCTGTTTGGACCCATCAGTTAGAGATGGTTGAACCGAAGTGTATATCAATGACCTCAGTTTTATTACCTAAACAAATGTCTCCACAAGAATGTGATAAGCGTAAAGTGTCAGGTTCAGAATAGGCTTTGAAAAGACATCAATGAACTTAAAACTCAGGCCAATAAAAATTTGTCATCGGTTTCAATATGGTCATTTAGATAATGTGTGCATTCAACCCAACTGACTAGCCTATTTACTGGACTCAATGAGGGAACAAAACTATATTCAAACATAGTGTGATAATCAAGATATCAGTCACCGAACACTCACTTTGAGATGCATTTAATGGGTACAAATTTAGTGCAGATAACCGGAGAGAGGTTAGTATCAGCAAAACCTTCTGAAGGTGGTTTTCACAAATTAGCGTTTGAAATAAGTGTGATGGGGATTTATGCGGTTTGCGAAAATTAACTGCAAGCCAACCTTCTTCAGACACATCAAGTAAAACAGGTGTGGTAGCCTTAAACCAAGAAACTAATGTGTGACCAATACATAAGTAACATGTCTTGTAGGGTTTTATTTAAGGATTCATTTTAATATTCGGCGGTGTTCAATTTTCATTATTCATGATCTTTCATAATCTTGTTTCCTCACGGATATCTCAATAAAACACTGTATTTTTGTTCAAGGAATTTTCTAGGGGTTCATTAAAGGTGAACATTGCTTTAACCATTTCGTGAGTGATTCCCATTTTAAGGATGATGGATGTGCATTAGTTGTGAAATGGATCACGTGATTGATAACCTCACCAATGATGACCAAATTTTGTCCGATCTCATATGATTGATAACTTCACCAAGGATGACCAAATTTTGTTCGATCTCATATATGTCTACAACGCTGAAAGTTTTCGGAAAACTCATTCTTGCCCAAATTGAAGCCCAGGTGAACCTTACGGGTAATAGCCCACGCTGAACTTTGGACACTCTTGCTTGTCTGGTTCTGTCCCTTAATAGAGCACAGACAACCGTCTCCATGCTTCTCAGACCACAACGATGTTTTTGGAAGCGTAGATAGAGTGACGCTGTTTAAAGTTCGCAAAAAAATCTGGAATTCAAACCTTAACTGTGGAACTTTCAAATCATCACTTTAAGAGTCAAAGTGAATATATCCACCTCGATAGTCAAGCCTCAGTGCCTCATTGGTTCTGATGTTCTACAGTGGATAGTCCTATCCTCTTCCATTTTATATTGGATCCACACCAGCAGACAATCACGCGCTTGTAATCGACTATGCAGATTATGTGATGTTGGGCTACAAACACAACTGGATTTCCATCTCCTGCCCTGCAAGACAGTTTATCCGAGCTAACAAGTTGACGAGATTCTTGCAGTTTGTCTCTTAACATATCCGGATGCGTTATTCTTTCGTTTTCGAATATGAAGAGGAAACAATACAAGAAACTTCCTAATGTAATGGTTCTATCTTCACACTGATAATTAACATTTACCTTTCAATCGCCTTTCGTTAAATAACCGGGAGTTATTTGGTGTAACAACATGGCACGGTCACCTAATGTTGTTGATGTTTTCACCGAGGTCCGGGAGCTTTGGTTTCATGTCCGGCGTTTAAATTCTTTTTTCATTCTCTGCCATTTGTTTGGCCGTTTTGTCAGGGTTTGTGCGTTCCCCATTAGATGAATTGTTCATCCATTGTCTCCCTCGGTTTTCATCAAAGGACGTTGAACTTTTCGCCAGATCCATCAAACATCTTTCCCGTTGCAGCGGCATTCCACGTAAACAATTGTTTTAGGTTAGTTGTTCTCGTCAAGTCAAAGAGTGCGGACAATTTTCGGCAAACATCCAGTCGGATACAACCCACCTGTTACTTCTGTATTTCTCTAAGTGTTTCTACATCTTCCACTGGATCTCTGAGAACAAACTTACCTATTCGTATACAAGCCTATCTTTGTTACTCTTGAATTCGCCTCAAAACCAAATCAACAGAAAAGCAAACCAATATTTTCCAGCGATAAATTTGAACACAGCGTTCAGAAACAGTCTTACATGATGTACATTTCGATACATTTCGCTTCTGATTTTCGTTTTCTCCAGGTTCAGTTGGGGTCGACGAGTCAACAGGTGTCGACCGATCGATGATACTGGTCGCTGGTGATTTGTCGCATTCTTACTTGAGTCCCGCATTGTGTTACCGGTGGGCGTTTTACCAATCCAAACTGAAATGTGTTCGTTCACGCGATAACGTAACTGCTTCTCCGTTGTACCTATGTTAGTAGCCCGGCACTCACACGAGAATTCATAGATGACTTTAGATTTGGCGTTAAGCGGCAGCAGTGTTTTTTTGCGTTTCGGATATATTACGCAACAGAAAAAGAAAGGTTTTTCTCCGGTTTGCGGAGGCGGTAGCAACTAAAAATTGAAAGCCACCTCTCTGTTCACAGAAAGACTTGTTCGTCAGTATCAGCTTGCTCTGGTAACTGATGTGCATGGGCATGAGTGTGTGTTTGTGTGATTGTTGATTTTGCTGTTTAACTTCACAATGCTTAATGAACTTTGGTATATATAAACCCACAGACTGATGTATTTGCCTGATGGGATGCAGCGAAATGTGCCCAGGAGATATATTGTGCATGACCTGTTTCTGACTTCATTTAAATCAGCGGATTTCTCTCCACAGTTAACACCGACTGCGACCGATTTAGTTTATTTATCCTTGGGTCCCAAGGTCACAGCAATTGTTTTTGCGGTCTAGGCACACTTGTTTCGTTGTCCTGTATTTATCGAAGATGTGCGCGTGTGAAATAGATGGAAAAGGTCATCTCTTAGGGCGCACAAAGTATTCTATTGGGTTGACTTGACAGAACATACTTACTGTTAACAACTGTTGTGTGACAAGAATCTAAACCGTAAACGTGTGCAGACCAACAGTAAACTTACCCTGCAACTTTCTGACATAAATAACGTACTCAGTCTTGAACCAACCGGCGACCAATCGGTAAGTTGTTTTACTAACAACGTTTAACTTCTGACGCAGTGGTTTCTTCAGATCACAGATTGTTCCATAAAAAATTTTGCCGAGACAGAGGATACTGAAAAACTCATGGCTACTCATTCTTTGTAGGGTATATACAATATCGAGTTGAAAACAAAGTGGTTCATATGTTAGTACACGGATATTCCGGTTACTACCTGGTCCGTAGTCAAATTCGCAAGTTTTCTGGGTGCTGTCGCATAGTAGTGATTGTCCCGTTGTTTCTAAAGTTACTGCCTAGGATATATCGTTAAATAGTGATGTGACATCAAAATCAACGAGTAATTCATCGTGTTTAGAAGAAATTGAGTTAACTCTGTGTACAAACCATAAGAGTTCTTAGTAGAATGACCCAATTTCCCAGTTGGTGGTTGTAAAATTCCAACCAATTAACTTGCAAGCTCAGGTGACCGAGAGCCAGTCCCATCAGCAACAGGTCTAGCAGGTACATGGGCCACATGAATTTTTGATAATTCATATAAAAAACTGAGTTCAAAGAGCTTCTGTGTCACCAGTGAAACATAACTGATAAATCAAAATATTAACTGATCACAAGTTGCTTTAAGATTATGAATATCCAGTCAGTCTCCTGCATATGTCAACTGACAGCGACCGGCAGATTTACTCGCTACTATGGATACGTCATTATTTATGACGTTACACTTAGTAAGAAAAGACCGATGGAGATCATTTTTTGTTTGGCCCATGTGAAGAAAACTTTAGCATTTCAACTTTTATCTGATGTAACCAGACGGAAGTGAATCCAGTCGAAATCTCGGCATTCAATCGATCACTGCCAGAACCACGACGCCCGCATCCACCGCAGAATTACCTGTTTACTTTGTATGTAGCCATGCTGAAGATAGCGCTGAATTCAACAGATCTGATGAAACACCCTAAAATCGGTAGGTCGACTCAAGAAATTGTCGATTTTGTGTGTTTTTAATTCAGTTTCTATCTTAAGTTTATAAAACAAGGTGAATTGTGAAATCTGCGTCCGGCAATCGACAATTTCCAAACAATCATAATTTCAACTTGGATCAACATCAAAACATCGCGAAACAAAATATGCTACGAAGACAAGCAAGAAAGCCGTGAAACTAATCAAATGCTTACAGGTTAGAAAAAACGCTCTAAGTCTCAACTCATTCACTGATGTTTATGTTTAGTTTAAACAGGAGGAAAGAAACTTTTATATAACGCTTACTTCATTCACATCAGGTTCCATTTTCGTGAAAAGAGATAGTCTCTTTGGATACGCTAAAACGACCCGGATTCAAAAAAGAGATCGAAACTTGTGGTTAAGCGGCTACAGAGTAAACCTTCAACACTTTTAACGTATTTTCAGTCACAGCGGTATAAATTTCTGCTTTCTGTAGACTATTTGTGCGTTATGGCAAATAACATGTTGCTAGTAAGCGCTTGTGGTGCAGGTTGTGAAAAAATAGACGGAAGGTAACAATTCTTTTCCTATTTGCTCAACAGACAGCATGTCGATCACCGGACTCTAAACAGACAGAAGACACGTTGGGATTTGTTAACAGTTTGTTGACTCTAATCAGTCGCAAAAGTTAAAAATGTCGGCTATATACATCATACAGTTAAGGACAAACAAGGAACCTGATACGCCTACAAACACACCAAGTATTATGTAATCATAACTATGGCAACCTGTGAGGTTGCCTGAAACCATTTTTGTGCACATAACTTCCGCTGGTAAGCTCCGATTGGGATCGCTTCGCAGAAAGTCATCAGCTTTGGGTTTCGATTGCGTAACCGTACCTTGAATGGGTTTGCCGGATAAACTTAGTGAGATCTGTTGTCATGATCTGTTTCGCAATCGATGGCGTTGAATTTTGACCAATCAGCTCACCAAACAATTGATAAACGTTTGTAACAAGAATAGTTCGTATTTTTACTTGATACTTTTTGCTGTGTAGAAACTCAGCAGGTGATACAAGGTGCAATTTTCTTAACTACTAAAAAACCTATCAATGAAGCGTCCATTCTAACTCTGTTCCGGCTGCACACACTTCTACTGCCTTGGCTGGCAAAAGTTGACAAGCATGTTGCTAAATCTTGTTTGAATTTCGAATCTGAGTAAATGCATTTTATGAATCTAATGTTCAGTGTTACAACAAACGCATATTAATCATAGTTTGGTCCGAGAATTTCCATTCATCGAAAATGATCAGAATTAATTGCTTGGGGTGATTTGTAGTTATGAGAATATATAATACTTTTCATGGTTATAAAAAATGTTTGCATAACCTAGTTCTGTTTAGTGACAGATCAAATTCCCGCATGAATTGAAAAGCTGTGCAAGGTAGGATGTTACAAAAACATAGGCATATTAAAATACAAACCGTAGAATTGCAACTGAAAACTCCCATCCGATATCTCACGCTGAACATGAGGGGAAAAATATTTAAAACAGTAAACTTTTCGTCAGGAGTTATACTTGAAAAGCAAATCAGCTCCCCACTTGGTAAAATCCAATGTGAATTCGTAGAAAATACTCGCGAGATTTGGTTTAAAAAGAGTGACAGCATTTGGGATTAAAAGAAGTCTGGTGCGAATCAAAGCTTCGTGAATAAACACCACTGAAAGCGACTTTTGAAGTTTGTCACTGAAAACGATTATTGTTCTGCGTAATCCTGGTTACGTATTCATCTTCCAACGGCACTATCTTTAAAAGACATTGTGTGCCAGCATTTTGCTTATTCAAGAAACTTCACTGGATTTCATTTTGCAGCTAGAGTCAGAGATAGTTGTCACAATTGCCATGCAACCGTTTAACTGTCAGCTGAAGAGGAGAAAATCTGCAAACGATTGGTTGTAACAGTGCTTCATCTAAAGTCTTAGCCGGTTTCAGCTGGTATAAAGTTAACAGTGTTTTATTAGTTACATACAAAAGGCGCACTAAATCTGTTGCACATACACAGTTGCTTTCAAGTTCATCACATACTCAATCCCACCGGAACATATGTTTAGAACGGAGCTCTCAGTTTTGTGAAAGTATTTGTTTACATTCATACATTTAACTAACTCAAGGGAACTGGTACCAGGGAACTGGTGGCAAGCTATTGAATGTTAAGCATTTCATACAGATTGTTCAACAGGTTTCAAAGTGTTCATTCTGAACTCTTTGTACATTCTTCTCAGGTGTACGATGCAGTTCAGCAACTCAAAAGCCACAAACGTCGATTTTCGGATACACGTGCAAGAAGACTGGCCTCCTAAATGTAGAAAAAGCCACTTCCGATTAAAGCATCGCAGTTCAGGAGACAATCTTATAATCAACGAATGTCTTAACATTGAGTCACCGCACTGGAGGGGTAAATCTCCTACAGCCATATGGGAAGTACTGTCTACTGTTTGCGTAGTTAATTTCAGGTAGAACCATTGCGACAGTTCTCTCACTACAAACCAAATTAACTCACACAAAAACCTCAAGATCGATAACTAGTTAAGATAGACACATGTATACCCAGTTCTCTGAAATCGTTTAGGCAGGCTCACATTCGACCTACACCGGGCTAAGAGACCTGGCCAAAGATTTATTCAGCAGTTGCATCATGCAAATGACAAATGGCCGTCAAGACTTGGGAGCGATACACTTCAGACGTGGACTCTCACAAGTATGACCGGGAAGAATATGCAGTTTAATTTTGGAACCTGACCAGTATGTGCTATCGACAAACGTAAGGGACCAAACAACAGATGGTCTCTTTCTGAAGATTTCTACAACTGTAACTGACCTTATGGTATTTCGAAAATGTAATCTTTTCATACATATGATATTTAATCACTTGGTCTTCATCCCGTACAAATCGGTGATTACTCGGCTGTACCGTTAGTCAAGAGCTCTTGAGTTCGTATATCAGTAACTGTGTCTCGTCTGAGCCTACGCATCTCAAAAGTAGTGAGGTTCGAATGTAATTCGGCCGTTTCGCGGCATTGAGTATTCTATGGGGTAATGCCCAGTGGTTTGCTCCTCCGTCTTTCGGTCCAAACGGAATGTGGAAATCAGCTTGTCAACTGACTCTCCATAATCGTACGTGAACTGAACAACCCTCACAGCAGGTAGCAAGCTTTCGCCACCTGGAAATGTGCATCTATCAACACGGTCCATGATAGTGCAGAATATTAAAAGAAGTCTTGCCGAAACACAAACACAAACTGTGAACGCCTATTTACGTTAACGGTTTGGATGAATGAGCGCTATTCTACTCAATGTACCACATCCACTTTGCTCGGATTTCACGGGAGCAAAATCCTTGCTTTCAGATAGAAAAGCCCCTTCACCACGTGATTGTTTTGCTCTTCTCAAATGGCGTTTTTTTATTTTAGTGGAGATGCTGTAATGTGATTGGTTGGATTGCATTTAACGATAAGGCGAACGTTCTACGACTACTTTCCATGGTAAACATATTAGCACTCAACAACTTACTTTCCGAATAACTCGTAACGTCCGATTTTTCATACTAGTGATTATCGATCGTACCGTGGAATATAATGAACCATTGCAACCAGTTTTTTTCCAAACAGGAAATCTAAGCACCACTGAAACTGTTGTCGGTGTAATCTTAAACTCAGCCGTTCATCTCATGCGTCCGGTTTGAAAACCACAGTGACTCTCACACGACTCACAGAAATGCACTGAAATGCATGCATTGGTTACCTAACCAAACAATCTAGATGACTGACCACAACATGGTCGAATGGAGTAACTATCTCGAGTGAATATGAACTGAACCCCATCATTGAATTCGTCAGGTTTTGTGGAAATTTCAGAAATATTTCTGCAAAAATATTTCTGATTAGTTCATCGATCTGAAGCTACAGTAACACGAAAAGCCAATCAACAAGAAAAACGGGGTACGATGAATTTTTCAGGTTTAATTAGTTCTGTGAGTTCAACTTGGAGAGAAGACCTAGTCGTCGGGACATTACTTGACGGTAACAGAGCAATGACTCTCCCTCCTCCCTAGAAGAGCGAGCAATCTCAACACTGCTCACAAACAAATGTGGCCAAGCGTTCGCATGCGATAATTCAGTACTGTTCAATATCAGGCTGCCGTCACAGTAGAGAACAGGGTTATCCCGGGAAAGTCTGACCAGAGTTCAAATTGTGTTGTGGCAAGAATATGCACAATCAACGACCATCTGGGTGAATATATTGGTGTATTTCAGAGTGTACCGTAACTGCTGTTGAATTTAGTCGCATATATCTGGCCATCAATAGTTGTGTCCAGTCACGCGTATCGTATGGCACATGTTGTGGTAAGTCAAGAGAATATTTGAAGACGCATTTTTAGGTGTGAAAATCAAATGCACAGATTTAGCTGGCTAGAGTATGCATTGATAATGCTAACCCATCGCTGACTTCATAATGACCTTTGATCAGCCTTCGCATCACTGATGTGAACTACAAAATGGTGATTTGATGACTTGACACAAAAGACGAAAACAACCAGGAGCAAGCAAACAGCGATAGACTGCGTAATTCTTCTTTACGAGTAACCTCATGTTCTACTTAATTTACGGCTGGATGAGCCAAATAAGATAACACCTCATTGGGTTCACAGAAGTGAGTGTAGTTGCTGAGGGACTATTCTGGTTGCATCGTATTGGCTGTTTTAAAAAGAACACAGTGAAAACCATTAACATTTAAGATTTGATTATATTCATGTAAGGTGTAGGCAACGTGATTTAGACATCCTAAGCCTTGATATAGTGGCCTTACAAATTAAGCCCATAAACACCTTTCTGTTTTCTTATAACTAATTCAAGCTGCCTCCATGAAGTTATATACAAAGGCTGCACCAGGTTTAATGTTTGATTTTGATGTCGCATCTGCTGATGGTGATGCTGCTGCAATGGATCGTGCCTAGATTCACCAGTTGCCAGAATGAACAAAGTACGGTTAATGATGAGTAGTCGGGGATTTGGTTTATTTTCAAGTTGAACATCAGTCACATTTGATCGCAGCCTTCGCATTCAGATAGACTTTCCAACCAGCCTCTTTCGAAAAAAAGCACTAGACTCGAGTTTCGCTCTCATTAGAGCTCGTCAGTAGTGCATATCCTTGCCACGGCCGGGATTTGAACTCCGGCCATTCCAATCATGGGACAACCGTGTTGATCACTGTATCATTGACCTCACATTAGGCTCGACCGAATTACCAAATCTGAACGTTCAACCACTCTCGCTTGTGAGCAATGATCAGGTTGTCCGATCGTCTCGAGAGGAGGAGGAATGATCAGAGTTCAAATCCCGGCCGTGGCAAGGATATGCACTACTGACGAGCTCTAATGAGAGCGAAACTCGAGTCTAGTGCTTCTTTTCGAAAGAGGCTGGCTGGAAAGTCTATCAAAACGCGAAGGCTGCGATCAAATGTGAGTGATGGTCAACTTGAAAGTATGGTCAAGTTTATATGCAACGCCATGTGTCCGTATCAAGAAGGCTAAGTTGGAAATGGTGGAGAGGTTCTATTCTACGAACAAACAATGCGGACGACCTGACAACTTTTGTGGGAACTAGTTGTGAAAAATCCAGGCTTAGAGTGAATTCGAGCCAGGAACTGATGTTGCTTGTCACCACATGGTGGGTGTTATAATATTTGAGTCGTGAGATCAATTCAGAAGCTTTGAAACTTCGTCTCTCGTTTCTCTTAATAGCTCGTTCACTCTGTTGCTTGAAACTCACAAAGTAAACCGAAGGATAGGTTGTCCCGACAAGATTTCTTAAACAGTTAACATTGGAATTTATCAACGCAATCACCACACTACTGTTTAGAAATATCTGAGCAATCTTAGTATTCCTTTCTGTGCTATTTAAAGACAAAAAAATCTGTTGACAACAGTTTATTTCCGAAAAAGGTAATTAGGTGATAACTTCACTATTGATTACACGCATCTTGATTTGGGGTGCACTTCTTTGGACACTGAACTAAATGTTCCAAGTTAAGGTGAAGTGAAATCATTGTTTGATCAGTTTGTTTCCACTCAACTAAATTCTCTATAAGTTTGTAACGGACTGTTGTCAGGACCTTGTCACAGTCATCGAGCCTGTGCACCCTGTCAATAAGTCTTCACGCTCCTTCTACTGAGAATTACGCATCAGCCACTAGCAACTACCAAACATTCAATCGTCTTGTATATTCGAAAAGCGAAGCACTTATATAAACCTTACGACTGTACTGTCCAACGATCAGGTCCGTAGCCTTTCTCTTAATAAATGAGCAGTGACACATAGGTAGACTTCCCTTTACACAGATGTTTGATTGATTCCTCATTCTCTCACAAGAAGGCTTTTTAAGACCAAAAGTGTTGATACATTTTTATTGGAGGATATTATGTGTAATTGCGTTCTTTCGAGTCTATAGTTTACGTTCTACTCGACCTAAATTTAAGCACAGTTAGGTAGCACGCTGACAAACTCCGAGGGCTTCCACGACAAATCAAACTTAATGAAAATGAGGGGGATAAATAGATCGAAACATAAAAACACGTTTTCATTTTACTGATCAAGAGAGAAATACATCTCAGCTAAGTCGCTAAGTCTCTATTTTCGTATCATACGTAATGGTTAATCATGACCATCTAGTGATACATCGTTTAAAAATGAAGTTTGAAAAACGGCAGATAAGCACAGATTTACTTTGTAGTGTTGATTAAAAAGGCGAAATCTTCTGAAAATGCCTCCTTGTGCTTGCTCAATGAAGCGACTTCACGGCGTTTCTTAAAATTCGAAATCAGTTTTTCTTATAAGCCTTCAAACTGCTGACCTTTGCAGCTGATTGTCCGTGTATACACTCGGAAGTCGGCTAAGTGGTTTTGGCTGGTATGAATAAAACTTGCTCAACTTAAATTCACTCACTCTGTGATATCTGTTTGGTAGGTACTGTTCTCAGTCAGTCCAAGGAGCGCGTCTGCTACCGGTTCGGATTTCGCGGCACTTAAGCTAGCCGCTGTGCTGACCTCGTTAGGTAATTGGTTAATACGGAACACAAAAATACACTTTCGCCTACCGTCCAATCATGAGTCGCACACCTTCGAACGTTATTGTTTGGCTAGAGCATGTAGTGTGTCGCTGTTCTGTCAACTTTGTGACGTTGTGCTCAGTTGGGCAAACGAAGCTGAGAGCAATGAATTGTGCACCTACATATCTGACGCGCAGATTTAGGCCTTTTAAAACAGCATGGCGAGTGTGGGCACGTACGGTAATTCGACACCCTAGCATCTGTAGGTCAGTCAATTTTGAATCAATAACAGCAGACCAGTGACGAAACAAAGCCGGTTTCACCAAAACAGATTGAAATCACTATTTATCTGCACATTTTTCTAAGATGTTTATGAGGATTTATGCCAACTGTGCAGACACTCGATTTCAGACAAGTATGCATCATACGCAACTGTAATAGCATGGCTGACTGCGAGCGAGCGTTCAACGAATTGAGGAGTGATTTTAGATTCATATTTCTGATAAGTGAACTTCATAAATATCAGTATGTATTGTGCCAGAACAGTAAGTTCATTTCTGATAAATTACTTTAGTTCCAGATATACAGTCAGCTTTTGTGGACAAAAATAGTCATGAAAGATTAACTAGGATGAACTGGTAATATCAACAATTTGACATGGAAGTCGCATTGAATGAAAATTTAAAGACCATAAGACGGATGGCCAGGATGAATGTTGAGGAGCTGACCGATAGAGGAGCCAATCAAGAAAGTCGACATCTTCACTTTATCTCAAATTCGTCAAAAATGAGGTTTATTTACTATTGGGATAAAGCTCGGACTCTCTTTTCGTCATCCTAAAATCGACTATTGCACGAAAGTATATATGGCACCATAGCTGAAAGTGCTTAATGAAGAACACATTTATTCATCGACATCAAAAACCGTTTTGGCCAGATGCTTGGACTATAGTTTACTAGTAGTATAAACTCATTTCTGTCACAAAACGAGAACAAATATGTTAAAAAGTTCATGATCAGACTCGTTGAGCAATTTGGAGTTCACCAGATGATCGGTTTGCCACACGTAACACGTCTGTGTGTTTACGATTGAAATCGGAAAGTCACCAGAACGCATATCGGTCGTCTGCAGAGTAATCTACACTTATGTCTGTGGTTATGACAACCTTGGTTTTATTAATCAGAAGGACACAGACAATTCATCTGAAGACACTGGGAGTGTGTGCATTTGTGGCTTGTCGTAAAAACGCCTACCGGGCAAAGTTAGTTTTACAGACGACAGAAACAAGGCCTAATTCACAACCAAGCTATTCTTCACACACCAAAGTATTCACCGGAACACCTATGCACATTCGAGGGTGTGTCAATTTACCTATAAAACAGCAACGCCTTGTGACTACAAAACTGACTGAAAGAAGCATACTGACTTGAAACAGATAGGACTCGGTTATGAGATCACAGAACGGCGAAAGGCCAGACCACATTTAGTGTTTCAAATATGGCTTTATAACACTATGATCTACCTCACGACCAATGCTAGTAAACTTTAAAATGGTGACGTATTTTATAGTTATTACTACTAGAAAACCAATGGAGATACATGGAAACAATTCATTTGTTCCAGAATAAATTTTCATTATTTGTCAATTCGCAGAAAACTGGTCATGTCAGCACAATTATTTAAGGAAATACTGTGCTACAGTGTTCATTGAGACTTCATATCGCATATCAGTTCCCAGCTCCGCGTTTCCCAACCAATGACAGTGGAATCGATTGACCCACTGAGTTACACAATGTGACGGGGACAGATCGTGGAGCCCGTATTGGTGATTCTAAGCACCCAGAGGCCATTCATGAACCCGAACCAGTTAGGAAGTATGAGAGCGTAAACTTTTACACAGTGTTGGAACTCCTGTACAAGCCAGTATGACACTGTATAAACTCGGCACATTTATATGCATGAGATGTGATGTGATAAGGACCGATCTTCCGGACATGCGGTACGCTATATTCCTGCAATACACGGGACTGAAAATTTTGCTTCTCCGATTCTCTTGAACACAAATCGCAAAAATCAACTAGTGTTCAAGAATGAACTTCCATCATTGTGAACAGTTGGCGACTCGCTTTTAAAAGTTTGGCGAATAGTCGGGGATTTCGTTAATTTCCAAGTTGACCACCACTCATATTTGATCGCAGCCTTCGCATTCAGATAGACTTTCCAACCAGCCTCTTTCGAAAAAAAGCACTAGACTCGAGTTTTGCTCTCATTAGAGCTAGTCAGTAGTGCATATCCATGCCACGGCCGGCATTTGAACTCCGGCCATTCCATCATGAGTCAACCGTGTTGACCACGGCGTCACTGACCTCACATCAGGCACGACCGAATCATCAAATGTGAACGCTCAACCACTCTCGCTTGTGAGCAATGATCAGGTTGCCCGGTCGTTTCGACAGAAGACACAATAACTGTCCTGTTAACTCCAATCGATAACGCCGCGATTAGAACTTCCGAGACAGGTCGAGATCACTGATCTCATTAAACATGCCAGGCGATATTTTAGATTACTGATGAGTAGTCGGGGATTTGGTTTATTTTCAAGTTGAACATCACTCACAATTGTTAGTAGCCTTTGCATTCAGATAGACTATGCAGCCAACCTCTTTCGAAGAAAAACACTAGATTCGAGTATTGCTCTCATTGGAGCACGTCAGCTTATTTTCAGAACAGGCTGACTGGGAAGTTTATCGGAATCCAGCGGCTGCGATCAAATGTGAATGATTTTCAATTTGAAAACTCTGATGCTTCATCCTCAAC
This sequence comes from Paragonimus westermani, assembly GCA_008508345.1. Lineage (NCBI taxonomy): Eukaryota > Metazoa > Platyhelminthes > Trematoda > Plagiorchiida > Troglotrematidae > Paragonimus > Paragonimus westermani. The sequence goes on along the minus strand of QNGE01000479.1, from coordinate 92,304 downwards.
CCATAGAAAAGCGATATTGCGCGGTTAGTGGAATATACGTCCGAGAGAATTGTTCACCCAGGTTCAAGTAAGAATTATATAAGTAGTGTAATATATTAGATACTAGTTTGGAATAAGAAACAAGGTCTCGAATCCGAACCACTCAGAGTGATGACGATAAGCACTAGTCGATTCTTGCTTGGCTCAGTACGAGGCACGGTTCGTCGTTCACACATGTGAAGAACGTTTGACCATTTTCTGAGCATTGAAAACCGCACGAGCTGTACTCCACGTCTGGATACCAATGTTCCGTGTGCTGTACAAAAAAAACGCAAACAAAAATGTCTACTTAAAATCGGAAAATGTTAGTAGTATATGTGATGATGGTGTGTGAAGTAGAATCGATGAAAACAGGTTATGAGTACGGTAAGACGATTCCTCACTGACAGGAGGAGGATCACAACACTGTAGGAAGGATAAACAGTTACATTATGCTATTTGTGGATAGCCAGACGGAGGCACGTATTTAGGTTCCTAAGTAACCACCGAAATGTACTAGAAGAAAGAGTGGAGTGTATCCTGACAAGAAATGGTGTTTTCCATGCACGACCTTGAAATTGGCAACTGTGGCTTACCGAGATTATCATTAGGTGCAAATAGACGTTTTCGTTCAACGTGCTGCTAATGCATATAGACTTGTGTGAATTTCCTGAACAAGCAATTATTGCGTGACCCGTGGTCTTGGCTCACAGTGTTTCATAGCTCTCTGGAGTATCTAGTAGTGACGTAATGAAATGTGGTGACGATAAATAAGGATGATCGTGGTAAATGTCGAATATGAGACAAATTAGTAAGATCTATTTGTTTTCAATCCCCATTTCTTCCTGGTAAGTATAATGGCAAAGTTCGTAGGTTAAGAGAGACGTTAATGCGAAAAATGTGGTCTCTGGCTGAACTCCGATAGGTGACAGCAACAGCGTGACCAGATGCGGCGAGCGTTTTATAAGTGGAGCTAGGAAACTACGCCGAAATCTTGGAGAACTTGCCTTTTGAGCTGTTACGCACTCGAATATAGAGTGATGATTCGTGGCTGAACATCTCCTAAATTATAAAATTCGTGTTACCACCTACCAGCATTGTGTTAATGTTTAATAACGGTGTAGGTGGATTCTAGGATCAACTGACTCAGAAATCCCGCTTGGGTGAACAATCCCCTTCGGTCATCTGTAGGATTCCACGTGGCAGTGGGTTCAGTGGGTAAGTTACTGAGCTTCCGGCATGGCTTCCTCATTCAACTTGTGGAGCACTCATGGAGTCTGAACATGTTTTTATCGCTTGTTGAATTCTATACGTATCTTATATTTTTCACAATTGTGTCTTTTACATGACCAGTTTCGTTTTCAAGCTAGCAAGCTGAGTGCATGTATGCATTCATTCAGAACGGGTTGGGTTCAGAACTATCCGACAAAATGCTATAAGTCTTTGAGGGAAAGCATGGTACATTTAGTTTGAGTAGATACAATTTCTGATGACCTATCCAGTCACTGTTTTTGTACCAGAAACGAAACATTGGTGTAACAATGTAACCCTTTAATCAGTCACCACACGCTGACTACCTAGATGCCGTTTTCAACACAGTCCAGTCAGTATGAAAAAAACACGACACAGCAAGTGTTAGGATAGTACCTGCTAAGCTTTACAAGTACACACACGCAGTCCATAAGACGTATCACCAGAAGGAGAACAACTTTGGTGAATGCGATCGCCCTACAGGAGGTGTTTAAACCAGTCGCTGTCTCGGTGAATTGCGTGAATAATTGCTATACCAAACAGTTTGACCGCTTTAACATACAGTTTCGTGAACATTCAGAATAAGACCATATATCCGAAATGCTTCATGTTCCCTACTGCGTATGGCGTGCCATGTTACCATCCAGGATAGATAGTCATGATTTAGCTTCAGATTTAATTAAACGTAGACATTAAAGTATGCATAACGTGTGCATTAACGTATGTATGAACAGATGTGAACTTTTCGCCATAAACTGACCACTATGACTAAACTAAATGTGCGTAGTTATGCATGTGTGGGCAGATAATAGAATCACTGAACGGTTTCTCATTATGCAGGAAGGAAGAAGTTTGTGGAACCGTTGACTGTTCGATAAAACTCAGCCATATAAAAAAGATGACCGGATGATATGGTATATTTGGCACGCATCGCCGTTGTTTGTTGTTGCCGTATGTCCTTCTTCTGGTTGCCTACATAAATGAAGAATCGTCTCGCATTAGTTCCAAAGGGGCTAAACTGAAATCTCACACGATTTTTTGTCAAACGAAGCTTGTGAAAGTGGTGTGCAACAAAAATGCTGTTGAAACGAAAAGTTGATCAAAAATAAGGCATTTCAACGAAATAGCACAAAGAACACAGAGTTTGCGAGATGAATTCATTTTGAACACTGTTTTCAATTGCAAATGTGTAACACAAAACTTAAACAAGCGAACGGTTGACTGAAGACGAATGTGGCTTTCTAAAGCTATCCTGACCCTCGTTAGGAAAGTCAAGGTAGGCGTAATGTAACTGTCATGTACTTCTGGCCAAACAAAAGAGGCCTATGACGAATGAATAACAAAGCCCCGACAAAGCTAAGTGGTTGTGATCACGCGGAACGATGAAAAAACTTCGATGTGTCCGGTCTGAGCTAAATGCCTGGCGATCGATGAGGCTGAGCTTCGGTTGGTTGAAGTACGGTCATTATCACGTTGACTGATTGGCGCAGCCACTCTGGCGGATGCGCGTTGGCCTGTTTCTCCAGACGTCCGTCTGCCCTCCCAGTGTGCGCCCCAGCAGCTACAGGTGAACAAACTGACACAACTGGTCGTTCAGGCTTTTTGGTGTGGTGCAAAGTCATGCATCTGGTGCGTGTAATGAGGTGCAACTGCGCAACTTTATAGGTACTATGTAGACTTGAGTCAAGACTTCGTTTTAACCATATTACCTAATCTTCGCTCTTGTCGGGTAACTCAGTGAAAATTGTTTTCTCCTGTACAGTAAGTTGCGCCTGGTTGTGGTAGATGTACATATTTTCGACATCAAATGAACTACTGTCGAATACATTTCAACCTCCTTATATGTAGCATCCATCAAAAGTCCACATTTGAAGTGGTTCCCAAATTCCGCTCGCACCATTCCCATGCTATACAGTTGTCTGCATTTCACAGTTGTAATTTGTGGCACATTTTAGCGTGTTCCCATTTTCCCCTTTGACACGTGCACAAGTTTACCATCAGCGTTACCGCAAGTAGTGTCTAACCTATGACTGTAGAGCGCGAGAAGAACTAACCTCGTCTAATCAAACGATTTAATGCCATCCTGCTACCACCAAATACATGCCAGTTGGTTGCTTCCGTGATATGCTACAAGATGAAGTACATCGTGTTCAGATCACCTTTCAGAGTGGGATAGAGAATCTTTGCCATATGTGCTAGTGAGACTGAGAACCATAATTAGGCGCACATAGAATAAACTGTTTCACTCAGACACCGGCAAAGTGTGAACTGCCCTCATAGAAAAAAATACATTGGCCCTTAGCCAACGTGAGAAGAAATAATGGTTACCGTCTGTGTACTCCAAAAGGAATCGCTTTGTGACTCAATGTAACTTCTACAAAACGTATGCTTTGCTTTCACCTCGGCTAATTTTGATCAGAAAGCAAGTCCACCGACATGATACCATGCAGAGATTGTTTCATTATTGGCGAAAACACCACAGTCTTAAGCAGCCGATAAAAACATGTTAGGGATTGATTGGTTTGGTTACTGAACAATTGGGTAAGAATATACGGAAGAAATTTAATTGGTTCAACTGAATTCAACAGATATTAACTTACAAGAAAACTCTAAGGAGTTTAAACGAAGAACTGTAGAGGAAAACTATTACACACGTCGTTGGCGCGAAGAGTGAGGGACAGATTTCTTAAGATAGAGAGAGAGAAAGAAAGTCAATAAACTATTCACAAACGTTACCGAAAGAACTATAAGAAAAATATATTGCTTCTAACATCTCGTGACCACTTGATAATCGATTCAACGAGTTGTAAAAGGACCTTGGATTCCATCCATTCACATTTCATCATGGAGTTGTGCCTCGCGAAGGTGACTTGGGGAAATGTTTAACGTATTATTGTGGCAACAACGATTGTGATGAGAATGTTCGTGAGTAGCGTTCAAACGGTGCACGCAACTCTATGCGCTTGTCGTAACTGTAAATTGGTTTATTTCATGAGAATGTTGCTTATTAGAATAAACAATCTCGCTACCTAACGTTTTTCGTTTTTGGTTATTGATAGCAACTAATGCGCATTTATTGTCTTCTAACAAACTGTTCGATGAGACTAGTGACCACTCACAAACAACAGTAACTGAGGGTTGATATATGATGAATAGGCAGTGTTGAATGGGAGGTCACTGGTGAAGTGGTTAACAAGGTTATCTCATGAAAACGTGACCAGAGTTCTAATCCCTGTCGTAGCAAGTTTATACACTATTGACAAGTTATAACACGAACGAAACTCGAGTCTATTGCATCCTTTTGGAACAGACTGGCCGTGAGTGACGTTCAGTTAAATTGACTCGAAATCAGAGAATTATACAGGTATATTGGTTAACAGTGGAAGGACTGTAATCTGCCACAGTCCGGAAATACGTTGTCCAACAAACGGGGACCATGAATAGTGGGGTAAACAAAACACGCAAAGCTGTTCGTTCATTTACTCGCCCAATTATTTGTCTGGACTGAGGAGAGTAGGATCTATCGTGACATTTGTCCATTTCCATTTATCTTAATTCCAGTGTTACTAAACTGAGCTGTTCACATCATTGAACACAATTCCAAAATTCAATGTCTCTCATTGTTTGTTTACAGTTTCAACTCATTCCACGTACACACATCTACACTTAGCCTTTAGCCCCACTGTTCTGTTCATCCTTATGGGTCTTATTTTGTCCTAACTGCAGTAGTACCATCCTATCTGACGTGGTACAAGTAGAGCTTTCTGAACACTACAGCTTGTGACAAATATTTGTCCAAAATGCTTCATAACTCTACCCACTCACCACACATTGAACTTTTGCCCTGCTCAGGTAATAAAGACTTGTAAAGGGTGTTAGGTTCTACTCATCCGTCTGCGTAGTGCACAAACAGTTGCCTGAGGGACTCTTGTTACAGCAAGTGACATAATGTTCACAAACCTTTGAGTTTTCAGAGTGAAATGTTAATTTATTTCTTACAAGAAGCATACCAGTATCAACCGCCAAGGACAGACTCTACTGGTATACTACGTTCAGTATCATTGAATCAAAATGTACGTTTTATCCTGGGTGGAGAACGTACGTTCTCTTTTTGGATTGGGATTGTCTCTAGTCCCCTGCTTGTCTCACTCAACATGCACGTGACAGCTGTGGTAGTGACGAAACCCCTGTATGCCCTGGAAGACAGATCGATCGATGAAATTAGACACAAACGCACTTGATGCACGATCCCAGCGTGACGTGCACATGCTGACCATCAGATCTGGCTGATCACTTCAGACACAGTGCACATTATCTTAATCATAATATGACCTCTCTTCCTGTGTTACAGCGGTTCCGATTACAGCAATTCTAGTGAGAAATTGGGCATTAGTACTTGCTTACATTGTCAGGCTATTCTTGAGTAATTCATTCAAAATCTGTTGAACACGACAATTAAAATTTTGACTAAATTTATATTACATTTGGTGAACCTCTTCTCCAACTAGTCAATAGAAGCTTCTTTAAAAAAAGCGGAACAAAGAAGGAAATGAGTTACTAATGACAGCAACATGTAAAATCAACCATAAATTTCAAATTCAGGGCAATCAGTGGGATAGGTAGGAACAAAAGTAAATTAAAAAAAACACAAAACTAAGCCAAGTTACATAAACTTCAAAAGGACCGTTGTGAGTTGTCCACGAACTGACAATCTAATATTACAGCAAACGCCCCAAATATCATTCACTATTTTCAATACATCTGCCGATACAGTGTCGCACTTTGTGAAGGACAGTTTTGGCTCCCCTAATAAGAATATTTCGCGGTTCTACTGATATGTTCTACTTTGACAATGAAGTGAGACCATAAAGTGTAAAACATGGATTCCCGTTTATTCTGTGGAAAAACTCCGTGGAAGTCAAGTCAGGGAAATTAGGAGAAAATTAAAGTGGTCCACACAGACCGATCCATCGGTACAAAAATTTGTCGCCCAACCATCCTGATGGAAAAGATTGTTCTGCATGATTTAGGTACTGGTGACTGCAGTTTTATAAATGAATGACTTTAAACAAGTTAAACAGTACTATGGGAAAATAAGACTTACTACGAGTTTCTTACTATATCTGGGTCCCGCTGCACCTAACGAACCAGAGCTCGACTGAATAACTCACATGGAGGACAGAATGTTGCTTGATCGACGAAGATGATGTCTTTTACTTACGATGGTTTTCGGCTCTTCTATAATTGACACAATATCCTCAAAATCCATCTCTTATTTTAGTGAATGATGGTTTTCTGTTGTCCTGAGTTAGCATTTGGTTAATTTTATTCGTTACAAATACTCTTCACCTTCAAAAAATTCCACACAAACAACCGTTGTGTTTGCTTGTTTACACATTTTTTTTATTGCTAAGCAAATGCGGCGTGGCTATGTGGAGTCACTCTCTTGACGGTAGTCATGCCATCGGAGCAATAGATTGAGGTAATCAATCTCCTATTATGAAACATTACTTCGCATATCGTCATCTATGCACTTTGACAGAGAGCGGTTAGTTGGTACCACTTCGGTTTGTGGCTTTTTCTTTCTTCGAAGTTTTAATGTTGTATTAAACTGTCGGAACTCGTACGGTATTCTAAACAATTCGGTTTAAGATATTTCAGCGAGTATTATAGCTCCCTATTTCTCTTTAATTTACACATGATCAGTTTTGCGATGACCTTTAATGTATATGGATAAACATATTCCGATGACATGACTATATGTTGCAATATGAATAGTAACGGTCATGCTTTGATTCCAAAGGACTGTTGAGCAGAACCAAATGAGTCGGCACAGTCTTACTGCGTAGTCTTATTTGCATAATCTCATTTGCATAATCTCACTGAAGAACAAAACCTGCTGGACATTTTTAATAGCGCCAGCTTTATATCTGTTGAACCATACGAAATTCTAGGCCAATTAGTTATCACAGAGTGTTCATTTCTGGCCATATCTCTTGTTTGTATCACGTGATTTTGATATCACCAAAAGTTTGACATTTGCTCCTTCGTCTGCCTTTCAAAATCAACATTAACTCGCCTTCATTTTTTAAAATTTCTCATAATGAGTTGTGTGTTACCCCCTCGACTACAATGCTCCTCAAATAACATAGACCTACCAAAAGACTTCGATAAAATGTCTATCTCGTTGAATCCCATTGCAATTTCACATAGTAATTATTTTGTTCTGTTTGTCTACAGTACTGTTTCTAATCACACTGATGCTTTGGAAAAATGTGTCGATAGGCTGCTGTCCGAGTTGTCCCACATGAATATCCCACAGAAGTACTGGACAGTCATTTGATCTTGTTTGGGTACATTCATACTACTGTCATCCTCTCATCTGATCCTTGTAACAAATGTAACACAGTAGCCGACTCAAAATAATCCCATAACGTTCTTAGTTTGTTTTTTCAATCATGTAGTGAACATGTAGGTTAGCAACTGGTTTGTTGTGGAAGATTTTGAATGGTCAGTATCCTCAGTGGCTAAAACTCCGCTCATCTTTCGAGTGAATGAGGCTAGCTATTCTCAGTTTTGGTCTGTCGGTTTTAACATCAGAATGAATTTTGTCTTGGATTCGCTAGAGTGAGAACGGTTCAGCTGTAACTGTAAAAAGATGTGATACGGCTGATTAGCCAAAATTCTCACGGACGTGTATTTCCGGACTTGCAGAAAGTGTTCTAGTCCGATAGCCCGCACGTCAGCGAAACGACTAAGCTTGTCGACTGTTTCCGTTGCACAAACATTTTTTCTAAAACCGTGGGATTATACGCCACTTGCCAAAAATAACGGAACTCGCAACTTTCAACATGACTGAAAAAATCGCACTTTATTGAGTGCTGGAGGATGTTCTCAGCTATGTAAACATTTTTTTGCATGCACACCGCTATGATGACAGGATGTTGGAGTACCCGATCGGACATACCACAATTCAATCACAGTGTGCTTTCCTTGCCGAACAACCAGATGTTACAGAACTGGCCTTCCGGCTGTTATAGTCGAACTACACAAAGACGTGGATTTCAAACAATCAGGACTTTGAAAGAGGGTTGATTGTCAAAAGTTCATAATATGAGTGATTAAGTAGCTACTCGATCACACTAGAATTGGTGTTGAGGAGGGGCATGCGAACTGTGAATAAGCCAGGAGGGCACAAGAGGATATTTTACTAGGAAACATTATTTTCAGTGCAGTGATAATCAGCGATTGCTGTCGTACAAACTGTGTTCACAGCTGAGTCTTCAGCACGTACCTCGCACTGGTATGCTTCGGTAACAACCAGGGTGGTGACGACAATACACTTAATTTTCATTGAACTGGGCTAGAATCCAGAACACTGAAGCCCAAACAGATATAGCACTTTTGCGTAATCTTTCAAGTGTGGGCCACTGGTAAGTCACCTCAAAAAGTAAGAGATCAATACAAGCGTGCGGGAATTTACAGCCAGTAGATAACTGACAGGATGATTGTGGTAGAGCGTACAGTTACTCATCACTAAGGGCACTTCGCTCAATTTAACCAATAGTTGATCGACTAAGATCTTGTGGTTAGCTTTCACGTACCTGACTTTCGGATGAATTCTCTGAAAATGAGGAAGAATGGAAAAATTCAGAGACAAACAGTACAGTTCTAACCCGGTCAACCTCCCACATACTGTCAACTAGCCTGTGAAAAAGAGCATATTGAACTGAGTCACGGTTTGTTTCCACCCTATTAGTGCTGACGGATACAGTTCGTTTCGGACTGCCAGTTTCGCACTGGCTACGGATAGTATCTATAATGATGGTTAATATTCGCTCTCAAACGAACAACTCCACGACCGATCTCGTCATTGTCTGAAGGCATCAGGTTGAGCAAGCTTGAATGGGGGATCGAACCGGATAAGCCTTACATTGCGAGTCATTTCACTTGTTCGTCGTCCAAGGGTTACATGCTGAACCCCCCAAAGGACAGAATGTTTTCCTTCATACTTCTCACTGTCACGTTTGTGGTTCGCTGGTCTAGCTATCTGTTGATGATGTCGCGCAAATGTCCACCAATGTGAGACATCCGACCGTTGAGCTTATGGTTATATTGGTCTCACACAAACTCATTTGACTATTCAAAAATACACCTTTTGTTTGCAAACTAACATTAGACACATTTATTGTGGATCAAAGGACAATACTGGAGGGCGGCGTACTGACCAGGATGTGTCTGTTTAACTGTTCGTTTTGAGTTTGAATCCAAAACTTAACGGTGTGTCGGTACATTGGCGTCGTCCACAGACATACTGTGTGGCCAAAGTGATTAACTTCGTTTCTTATTCATGATGCTAAAACAGTTCGAAGAACCAACGACAGTTGCTTTTTTGTGATTGCATAACACTCCTAACCAGGCAGGTTCGGCACTCCAATTGAACCATTTTGGTCTCCATTTCTTCGTCCAAAAGTTTTTATAACAACGAAGTTCAACCGGTGACCAGAATGTGAACTAATTAGAAATAATCGAATCATCAAGCTGATGACCTTAAACGATTACACATTAAAACAACTGAACCGACAATGGAAAAAAGACAGCCTAATGGAGGGATATTCCAATCGATTCCGTAAATGATCCATTGTTCGATGAGATCTACAACCTCCAAAAACTTTGACAATTCCCCTGATGCTCCATTTAGTAAGCGGTGGCAATTAACTCACTCATAACGATGCAGGTTAACTACCATCAAGGCTTAACCGAACGTAACAGTGCGAGAGTTCACACTGCGACTCAGGTTAAACACGTGTTCGCAATCTTTAAAGACTAGGCTACTGTAAGCAAACAAGTCGAACATTAATCATAAGCGACTGTGGTTGAACGTCTAAACCTAACTATTTTTACCCTGCATGAACTTGATGGTCAAGCATTCACCGATGGCGTCTCATCGGAGTACGGACAGAATACCAAGAACATATCCTACTGAGAGAGTTTAACAGGAAACGAATTCGAGTTAGGGGCAGTAGGTAAGTCTGTCTGAATATGAAAGGTGTTGTAAATTGATTGAAGGTTAAATTATATAAATTGAACACCACCCATAAATGGTCGCAGCTGACGCATTTCTGTAGACTTTCCAATCGGTAACAGCGGACTCGAGTTCTCCTCTTGCTAGAGCTCGTCGGTAGCACATAATTTTGTCACAACCGGTTTCTTTTCAAAAGGGGCTGACTACAGAGGTTGCGGGAATGCGATAGCTGCGATCGATTGCAAGTGATATTCAATTTATGACTTTAGATGAAAATAAATTGGGTAAGTCGATTTCAGCTTCTCTCCTGTTTTTCGGCACTAGTATTGAATATCGTACACCCATTCAAAGTTGTTCAAATGATCGTGCCAACTAAAGACTGGGATTAGTATCACAAGTGCATGTATCAAAATATTGGTTTGAGATAACTATTGATGACGTTGTCACGATACATCCAAGCAGGGGGTTCAAAATTGGACATAATCTATAGTGAAAGAATGTTGACTGTGTCTCAGTAAACCCAACTGGTGTTGCAGCTTCAGCGAGTGATCGCAGGAACGTTTGTTCGGACTAAGTGTGCGAATACACTCCGAGATAATAAGGTATTGGATTTAACATTCTGCAAGTCAAAATCGGACTGCTTTTGATCTAAAATTAATAAGTTATTTTGAAAGAGAAAATAAACCATAGATTAGGATTTACTTCTTAACCCTTGCAGTACTTTCTTAGTCGGCTGAATACTGCTCAGGAAGACCGGCTGATTAGTTGAAATACCTAATTCAAAGTGAGGGCGTATCATTGGGTTAACCTTAAATTGAACCCCTTTAATTGGAAGGCTTCAAACGACCGCATTATCATCTCAAATAGCACATTAGCCCTCTCCGTCATTGAGGGGCAGTTAGGAGACAAAATGATATGCTTTGAAATAATCATTCTTATGCTTCGCTCACGGGCAGTGGTATTCAGCCTCTTGTTTCAGAACACGTATTCAGAACCAGAAGACTGATCAATGTGGACCACCTTACACGTAGAAGAGATAACTGGAAGCTGGTGAGTTGCAGCTCAATGATACGAACTATCATAATCACTTGGAAATTTTTTCACTTCAGTAATACTGCCAGCTACATGCCATGTTTGTGCGTCGCCAACGTATAACAGAACTGAGGAACTACTCAGCTGTCATAGTTAAAGAGCTCACACTATAAACGGCAACGAACCTACGGTATACCACTGAGTGTATAATGCCGATCAGAGTGTAAAATATCAGACTATGTTGGAAAATCGGTTGCTGAAGATATTTGGCAGCCACAAATGTGGAACATTATCAACATCATACTGAAGAAGTTTCTTACGAAGAATCGATGTGTATATCTTCCAGACTAAGCTATAAATTAACAGAGGTCCCCGCAGATGTCGAAGGTTACCACGGCGTGCAAAAGAAATGACAGTTAAGCTAAATTAACAATTCACATGTGTTTATTGAAGATGTGACTGCATAAGTGTTGAATATTCACTTCTCGAAGCGCATAAAGTATCGTGTTGACTAGACATAAACAAATCCGACTGATCAAAGTTTCGATTAATCAACTTTGTGAAACCATTCGAAGTACGTAAACCTACAAACCTAAAATCATAAACAGATGACGAACCTCCAGATAGTTTAACAGAACAGCATCAGGTATTGAGACCAGAGTATAAAACGAAACAAAAATGTGTATTCACCTCTGTACTCTGGACTTACTCAATTGTGAAACCAAAATCTGTAGCTCACAACAGAAACCAATTCGATTCCCTTGTCGCCCTTAACAACAGTGTCCACTGCACACTTGGGGTGGACTTTCCCAGGTAAAGTTTTTGAGAGTTGAATATGCTGAAGAATATTGTCTTATTTACTCATCTGCGACGACCAATCGGTTCGAATGTCAAGTCAAAACTTTATTGATTTCGTTGGTTGCTGTGCTTACTTTTGTCCCTAGGCTGAAATCGATTAACCGTTTCGTGGTTGGGTCGCAAACGGGTAAAACCCAACTAGGTCGAAACAACGGTTCACCGCTTCGCTGATGGTCATTGGGACCAATTGTTTGTAAAACTTTTAAGATAAGGTGTATGGAAAAAACAGTTGTGTACCTAACAAAACGTACCACTCAAGGAGACAAAGCGCCACGAAACAAGGAGTAAAGTGAGAAGGTAAAAATTATTAATTTAACAATCCACCACACTGATTGCCATACTGATTACGATTCGTTGCCTTAATCACCAGCGACTCTCCATAAGCGTGTGGAATCCTTGGATCTTAAACAGAGGAGACGTACTGAATTAGCGGCGGCAAGGCTCAGTGCTAGATATTTAATGCCTTGGTGCAACTTTATTGACTGGTCACCTTCAGGAAATTCTGTACAAGAAAAATATGTCGACGTACACAAAATGGGTGACCAGATGCATAAGATACTGTCCACCGAGTACCATTGTTAGACAGTCTCTCTGCTCATATAGTGTACTCAATAGAAGTTAAAATCGTGCGTGTGCGGCAAGCGTTAAGCATGACGACTACCTTCTGCTGGAGTAAGCCAGAATTCGTACACACAGAGAACTAGAATTCGTAAAGTATATCCGCCGTTCCACGGAAACGCCCGGCTTTCCGTCGACACAGACGACGTTGGTCGACAAACAGTATTCTCTCCCGTTGAATACTACTGTCACTCACTGCTCACAATCCCATCGCAATTTACACACCCAGTCAGGTTGAAAAACCCATTCACGATTACTAACACGACATCATCAAGAATAAGCGCGGGCACAACACGCAGTCATTTTAAACTTAGTAATTTGTACCAGTAAAGAGTGCAACGCACAGTCCACACTGAAAAAACCGATATCGTACCCTTAGTTGCATGCGAACTGTCGTAGTCTAAAACATTATATTCGACATAATCCAACCTATAAAGCGCCTTGCCACAGGACGACTTGCTTTCTGTTGCTGGTCCCAGCATTTATGACGGAGCTGTCCAGGAAATGGAATAGCGGGCAGTCATGTCAAAAAACACTGATGAACAAGTATAAAAATGTTCAGTAAGAGCCGAACTGACCCGATTTAGGTCTGTGTAAAACTAGAACAACTACCAAATACCTGACAGAAGGGTTTTCTTCAAAAAAAAAAACAAGACTAGGGAGTAGCTCTATTCACAGAATCGTAAACCCCATAAAAGTCAGTCTAGGTTGTTAAAACCCGTATTTGGTGAGGATGTAAAAAGTGTGGAGATTTATGAAAACTAATGATATGGTTGAAGCAGTCGATGTCAAAAAGAAAACGGTCGATATGTCACTCATCTGAATTACTGGAAACGAGAAGGTTAGGCAAGAACCTAGGTGGTTAGAATCTCCGATGACAAATAAGCATGACTTATTTCCCCAAATATTTGAGCAGACAGGATGTGGGTCTTTTTTAAAGATAGCGTAATGGATAATGCTACTTAACCAACTAGAATAGGTTCGTGAGATCATATTGTGCCAAAAACACCAGCCATCAACTGAGTGAGCTCATGACTATCACCTGAGAAAGAGTAGGAAGAAAGTCACCTGGGTGGAAGGCCTCGTACAAGTTGGGAAGGTGAATTAACTCAAAAGCTCTTTTTCCGGAGGTTGGTCTGACAATCACTGCTCAGAATGAAGAAAAGATTGTATCAGGTGATCAGTTGTGTTGATTTTCAGTTAACATACACCTAAGCTTGTTGTATCCAACGCACCAAGAGCTGCGGCAAGTTGTATACTGGATCACTACTCATTTCACAGGTTTTCTTCCTGAAAATAAACTTCATTTGCTTCGTGATTTTAACAAATATAGAAAAATACATGTCCCAAGATTGCTTACGGACAGATGACGTGATCCTCATCTTGAGTATACTATGATCGAAAGTGGAAAATACTTAGGAAAACTGAAAAAGTTTGGTGTCCACAAAGTGTGCAACACAGGGTAGGCCTTCACCCCTTCTCACTTCCACATCACATCGCATCCATGCTAGTGAACATTCACAGAGTTACCATCAATCATACGCGTGATGTGGTGCTAGACAATGAATATCCAAACAGATTTTCTTCTCGCGGCCGGCTCGACAGTTAACTGGTGCTATCGAGCTATTTAGAGTCCCACAGTTCGTCTTGTAACACATCACGGAAAGGAAACACTACGGGAAACTTTCTAATGCGTACTCCCCCGTTCATGTGAATGACGGCTCCATATCTCATCCGATTCCTCTAAAATATCTGGGAATAACAACAAATCACGGGAAATCCGCGGTATAGAGGTTCTCAAGAGATTCCGAAGGCTCTCGTTTTATGTTCTACGTCCGAATTCTCTACTCCCTCTCCACCATTCAGTTAATCGATTTATCAAGGTTTGTGTGCCTCTCCGCTTGCCGTACTATTCACCAGTTGCTTTTCCTGGTTTATTTTCGAAAGACTCCGTAGTTTACTCTAAACCTCTAAACAGTCTATCTGATTGAAGTGGCATTCCCGGAGAACAGTTTGTTGATTTACATTGTTCCTCATCAGTTCACAAAATGTGACGTAATTGCAAAACGCATATTAACTGAGACAGTTTTCCCTCACTTGTCCGAGATTGTCACAATTATGATTGTTGTTTTGTGACCGAAGCACATTTGGTTATTCTTTTCACTGGATGAAGAATTGCACACAGAGAAAAATAGAAATTCGTCTCTCGAGATGCATAAAGCCTATTATTGTGTTGAATTGAACGAAATATTTTATCCTGTTATCTCAGCTGACTACATTTCTGTACGTGTAGAAATTGTACCTAAAGAATCCACATGATCCACACAGATGGTGACCTCTTTCCAACCCACTCGACTATGATAAGATGATTCCGCACATATCAAAAGCAGTGCGTGAAGGTGAACTTGCCAATTATCATTTAAATATTCTGTCAAACATCTCGAACTGTTTGACGGTATGTACACACAGAACGTTAGAATGTTTATCCTGAAAACATGCTCAACACGATCGACTAGATTATACTGCGCACATATATCAAAATCAGACAGTCATCGATAGCAACGGTGTGTATTGCGCTTGAGTTCTTGGTCACAAAATATGGCCCAACTTCTTTGCATATGGATATAGTTGCAACTGCGTTCGGTCGCCAAAGTCGTCTAGAATTGGCAACCCGGTGTGACACAGTGTGTGTGTGCGGTTCAACTTACGAGTCGTTTATCGATCAGCGCACGATACACATGAACCATGAGAGCACACAAACGTTTATGAAGATCAACATTGGCTGCACAACCGGAACTGAGATGTGGGCAGCTAAACTGCATGCACCTTTCTAATGTAATCTTCCGCGTAACAATCATAGAACTGCTCAAGCGCGAAGGTCGCCGAGAGTTTAGACATCTTTATTCCGTCGCACTAATTTGAGGTCAACAACGCGGTAGTCAACGTGGTTATAATAGGAGAAAGTGAACCGAAATGCAGGTCCTAGTCATCGAGTGAACTCTAGTAGGAACGAAGTTGGTGTCCAATAATTTGTGAAAACCTAAGGGAATGACAAATTCGCAGTAAATGTAGTCGTTCATTTTATACAACCTAGAACCCCAATGTTTGCTAGCAAACAAAACAACAGTCAACAAAATCAATGCATTAGGAGAGTTTGAGTTGGCTGAGCAATTTTAGTTGTGGAGTCATGGATTGGACTTAACAGGCCAGTTACTGTATCTCCACTCGGTGTGACCTGGCTACTCGAGCGTAGCTAAGCTTCTAAATACGATCATTCGGTCGAAGGGGGGCAGGCTTCAATGTCTACCTGCGTTCAGAGGTTACAATCAACTGTTTGTGTCTCACAATTTATCAAAACAAGAATTAGGCTGTGTTTGAGTTTCCAGTGAATGCTTTTCATGTATCAAGACTTTTTGCCGTATTTGGTGTTCACTTAAAGGTGTAACGCCCCTTTGGTGAGAGAAATCAGTTTACAGCTTACAACGATTTGACATTCGTGCCTAGCAACACAGTGAAATGTGAAAGTATGCGATACTTATAAATGAAATCATGCACTGGATGTGTCAGTTCACAGGGGCAAACACTGAACCGAACAGAAACTGTATATTCTCATAATAGAATGAGAGAAAATCTTGGACCGAAGAACATGTAATAGCATATGGTAGTCAAGTCAGTTACTAACCCATAGGCGTTTCGTATATTTGAGGCCCGAGGGTAAACTGGCGAATTCAATATGATCTTGCACTACATCCCGGGTTCAGAATGACTGGAATACAACGTCACACAGTACCTGCTTTCAAACATATTTGCTTTAAGTAAGTGTTAGGCGATTAAAAGATATTTGCAACAAGTGAGAGAAACGACCCTTGTGGTTTTCATGTTTCAAAGAGAGCTTGACTAATTGTTCTTTGTCACCAGATCATTCCCTCATCTACTGCTGTAAAAACGGCTCGGCAACCACCGGATAAGGTCTGCGAGTGTCTTTCAAACTGGCGTATCATTGGATCACACTTGGACGGCACGGACACTCGAATCACGGCGGAGAAGGCCTCAAAAATCATCTAAAAAGGGGCTCGCGCCTAGACTCAGTCTGCCAAGACAAGAATGTTATCAGTAACGAAAGCCTTTACAATATGAAACAGTTTGTTCCTTTTATGAACTTGAATAAAACAATATGGTCCCATAGTCCCAGGCTGCGTATCGAAAAGAATTTTGCGCAGGACTCACTTCTCTCTCGGCCGTCCATGTTTAAATCAGTGAAACCACACTTCAACAATAACCTCAACAATACATGTCGGTTATTACCCCACCTAAACACGGAACATATCACGAACAAAAAACACACTTCCAGTCGGTTAGTCTGTCAATTGCATATTTTATAGGGATGTTTGCATCTCAAAGTACCTTAATCTATGTTTTTTATTCAAACCGTTTGAAATATTCACTTTTTGTAAAAACCGTAAATACAGCAAGAGAACAAAACCGGAAGCACACAATAACGACGTAACAATAACATGAACGTCACGCATCGACTAGATGAATGTGGGAGAGTTTGCTCACTCGGAATTCTAGAGACAAGAAACTGTGATTCTCTGGCAACAGAAAGACAAGTAGTGAAACGGAGTTTCCAGCACAAGAGCCAAGACAAGAAGAAACAACATTTCCGTGAATATGGATGTATCAAAAATTCATTCATTTTCTGGTCACAAACATTGTGTCAAACATCCAACCAGACACATCTGACAATACTGACAATTCACTCCATAACGATCAGTCAATGACTGCTTCATTCTGACAGTCAAAAGACACTAACATCATCAATTAGAAACTTAGATTCGTAGTGAAACGTGAATTGGGCCAATTCAATCAGTGGGGCATTTACGAATTCAAGCTGGTCTAAACCAGGCTGGTCAGTGTATCATCATTCAACAAGACCACAAATTCTGTGTGAAATGAAAGTTAGGTGAAATTATGGTCATAAAGAGGATGGATGATTCTCTCCAACAGGACAAAACCCGGGACTGCTGTAATGTCATGCGAGTGATACCTGTATTTGTTCAGAAATACCTTTCAAGGTATGGCAATCTATGTTTTAGTGAAACTTGTAGGTCAATCCAGCAATCACTTGGCACACAAAAGTACCTACAGCTAGAGTGTGCTTCACGGGACCAACCGTAGAGTAGTGATGATTTGTTGGGAACAGGCTACAAACTGAGTCAATTTTCCACACTAAAGATATCACGTAGTGAAAAGTTTTTGCAACTCAGGGATCACTATCTTCACAAATAACATATAGTCTATTTTGTTATGAAAACTGGATACTGTTTATTGGGAAGTGGTTTATTCAAGCGTCAAAATTACTGTATTTTTGTGAATCGTGTCTGCCGGCCTACACTCGGATGTTGATAACAAACCACTAACACAACAACTCAAACTGAATCCAAATGGGTAAGTTCCCAGTTCCCGATATAGCTTCGTGGCCCAGTTGGTAGAATGCTAGCCTCAATTGGGCAAGCCGTTTCTGTCACCGGTTGGAATCCAATCGAAGCCCAACTCTTTGCAGCCGAGCCTCTTTCAAACTACAAAGTGTACCACGCTCCTTATAAGTGAAACAATATCAGTGCGCACCAACAACTTTGATGGATATCAGAATGAAGTGTTTGAAAATTCCTGTCCGGACAGTAAAGCCTCCGGATCATCTGATGAATTCTATATGACAGAGGGTTGGGTGAGTGTGTCCGAATGTGAGAATTTCTGAACTCTCGGCATGGCTACGCAGTCCAACTTGAAGAGCACTTACCGCTATTGAGCATGCTGTTTCTGTCGCTGTTTCGAGTCTGGCCGACCCCCAGACTGTAGGCAACCAAGTATTTTTCAAATTGACAAATATTTGATGTTACCTAAAAGCGAATCAGTTTGTCCTCAAGCTCTATTCGCCCATATCCCATTGCACACCGTTGTACACATCAAGGATGCACACAATTTTGGAAAGACAATGAGAACATTAGTGAAAAGGAGCAATGCTCACTTGTTTTTGTGTTCAACAACACTGCCTTTGTCATCTGAGCGAAGGAAATTGGCTTTTTTCGTTCGCAAACGCTTCAGAGTAATTAGTTGTTGCTTCTTGGATGGTATTATCGTTGATGCTGTTGGAATAATTTTCAGATCTCCAGGTCTCAGAAAGCCCCCACCAAACCGCAAATTCCGACGAAAAAGATATGCGCTCCAAATATCACGATTTGCGGCAAGAAATGCTGAAAACAAATAGATTTTTGCTATGAGCGCAATATTTTCTGAAAGTAACCAATTCTTCGACGTACTATTCTAAGATGAACAACGGAATGTGTTCACTAAATGGACAGAGACTAGACGCGTGTTAATGTCGTTCCGGTTTGCGCACACTGGCTACCCCTTTCTGAACCATTTCCGGAATGTATCCTTCACCAACAACCAAACACGGTGTTTCCCAGCTCTGCACCACGTGAAACAGGCATACGCTTTATGCAACTCAGACAACCTGCACTGTATTGATAAACATATAGAGAATAACACGACGTTACGAGCAAGTTGTAATATTCTACGTTTCAACCACCTCGGGTGGCCTTCCTCAGGAGTATTACAACTTGCTCGTAACGTCGTGTTATTCCCAATCTGTTTATCAATAACATGTTAAACACGACGCCCAAGCTGTTCAACTTCATTCGTACCAAATTTGGTGCGGATATCTTACAACCTGCACTTTAATTGAGAAATATCCACCTTCTCGGAGTGGAGAACACAATATTCTGCTGTTACTGACTATTGTTAACGTGGTATCTAATGGGTGATGGTGACAGCCAGACGACAAGTACCACTCGATCCTGCGTATGACTTTCAGAAGGATAAGATGGCCGTTTTGGACGATTTTTGGCACTTAAATTAGTAAAAGATTTCTTCGGAGTACTGATTTTCATGATACAATGACAACAATAGTTTAACCAAATTTGCTGGAAATCTAAATACGATGTTTCAACGCTACAAAGTGTAGGAGATTTACACCCATCAAAATACAAATCTAATCAAAACTGGTCATTTGGTCTCAGGCCTGACAAGGTCACGTGAGTGGATTATGCGAACCGTGCATGCCGGCAGGCACTTGCCACATGTGAGTTAGCGACGAATAGGGGGAACGATCAACACAGTAGACAAGCCGACCAGATTTTTCCCGAATTATTCACTATTAAGGTGACAGCACTGACAGTGAACCGAATGGACAATTTTGAAAGTGTATGTTTTAGGTGGTGAACTGTGACAGTAAAACCGTACTTCTCATATCAGTGTGTCCGATAGATGAGGGCGTATGTGGTATCTAACAGAAATTAGTAATTGATAAGTCATAAAGATACATTTGCCAATCGCCATTAGAACTGACAAAACAGGCTGGTGTATATACCCGTTCAAGTACGTGGTAGAGATTTTTTGAGGCTTTCATGACTAATTGCGACGAGGGTTGCTTGCAATTCACATTTTTTCTCACTTCATGGCCCGTTGGCCTAGCACGTATGTTTCTGACAGAAACATATTTACATGTAACAGCTTAGTGATATTTCGTCGACTGATAGATGCAGCGACTAAAAAACGGTAGATAAGTATCTGCCTCAATGTAACGCGTGGAGAACAGAAATTATGCGCATGTCATAGAGAAGCCGAGCCGGCTTAGTTCTGGTTGAGCACCGAATAGGTCCATATTCAATTTCAGTGGTCATACGTTAACACGCACATGGTTTTATCCTGACCCGACCCAAGTAGAGGTTCAACCATGTGCAGCGTTTCTCACTAGCTACGTGACGCTATGTCGTGTAACATATTCGGTTTAAGTTAGTGAAATAAATTGATTTTAGGAGTTGATCGAATGAACCAAACTGACTACATCTGTCCCTGTAGGGGTGTAAATTCCTCTGAATTTCTGTGTCGTGCTAATCATGACCAAATCACAGTAGACGTATGGCAATCAAACTGCCGCCCAACCAGTCAGGTCAAACGGACTACCACGATTTACTTATGCCCGCACAATTCACCCTCGTTTTTACTTCCAGGTTTTAAAGACCCCATGAATTTGGGTAACGAGACAATACCGACCGCAGTATTAACGATGATGATACTGGCAAATTTTTTCTTTCGTGCTCTGTATATGCGTCAACCGTAGTGGTCAATTCACGAAATCTTCCTGGCAGATGGAATTGATAAGTTGTTCCTTGTCACCATCGAGGAGATAATCGACGTCAATATCTGATGAGTCCTTCAAATGGGTATCCGGATCTTGTGAATGTGTCGAGCCCAGAGAGCTTTCTAGTTCAGTGATCGTTTTGAGGAGAGCAGTGTGAGTAGCAGACCTCTACTAGTTTACATACCAAATTACACATCAGTGTTGGTTTCGATACGTCGGAATGAACCAGGATTCGCTTGTTTTTCTGTCTCACTGGTAACTAAGGTGTAACCGATGTCGAACAGTTTTCTTACTGGCAGTGCATTATTAGAGTACAGACTTGCGACACTGAATTATGAACCAGCAGCATTCGATAGCCGTTGAATCGTCTTCATAAGTGCCGGTAAGTAGCTGCATTAGCATAGAATGGAACGTTGGTCATTCTCCGGCAACGCTGACGCATGTCTAACTTGAGCAAATGCCTTCAGAGGAAACGTCAGAAACGTTCAGAACTCTAACGATTCTTCAGCGTGAATACGAAAGAGAACAGAGGTGATAGGAAGTGAGTCGTTCTTAAACGGCTGAAATAATATTTGGCACTATCACAAGTCACCGTCAAGGCGTGCACAGAGGTGTGTAATATCGTTCGATCCAAGATGGTCTCGAGCCATTAAATGTAATATCCATTCGTACATCAACCGAATTTCAGCAGCAGGTGTGCGATTCCAAAGTTGCAATCGAGTGAACATTTCGATCTGGAATGTTAATCACTGTAGTCCATGCAATTACGTCCAATAGCTACCTCCCAGTCGTACGAGTGCAGAACAGGTCGCAGTTGGTTTGATGTATTTAGCGAACGATACGCTTTTGTTCAAAGCACTTCAACAGTTAAATGACAAATCGCTGTGTAGCGTCATTGTTCTTTTTTGTAATCATCCTGAGTGAATAATAAAGCAATTACACTGTGGCGCTACATCAATCATCGGAATACTTGCCAATGGTTGCGACGGATAACCCTTTTGGAGTTGCAAGTAATTTAAGGCGTGTTGAATTCTCCATTACCCACCGCGGCAACTTATCAGTTCGTTTGCCGGATTTTTGAATGATGAGTTCGCGCATTTACTCAGCGGTGAAGTTGTTCCTGTTCCAGTTATGTATGCCGTCCAAGCAAAGTTGAAACTGAGTGACTAATTGGCTGGTTTCATTTATTTGATATGTTGCTCTACAAGCCTAACAAATCTGGCGACGGATCGACATCTTGGTTATATCAATGGGTTTGTCTGTATTCACTCACTCGCACTGTAATTCGAGTCACTTATCTGCACTGTCTTATCACGCCCTTTGTGTGTCCATGTGTTCAAGTTCATATCAATGGTTGTATGGTTAGACAGTCAGGGCAATGTGGAGCCCATTTCAAGTGGTAGACATGACAGATGCCCATCTAAGATACATCCCTAACGAATGACAATCGTATCAAAGCAAAGAAGAAAGCGAGAACGTCCTGTGTTCTATGACAGTCTAACCACATTCCTTGGTCCAAGATCCAATCACAACAACCAGTGGTATTATACCTACGAAATTTGATAGGTAATATATATATATATATATATATATATATATGGCTAACAGTAGACAAAGCATGAAGTATGCAGCCAAAAGGTATAATACGACTCTAAGTTTCTGGACTAGATGAGTTCGCATCACATCAACAAAGGTGTGTGTTCTCAACACATACTAAATCAGTACTGGAAGTTTTGTTCCTACTAGATCAACAGAGGAAAATAGTGTTTTCTAACGAGAAGAATGAAATTACAGAACGGAAAGACAAGCTTATAGTTCTGCGATTCATTATAAGAACACGTGTCTCTACCAGATGCCGTTACTTATATAAATGCGATAGATGCGAGTGCAAGAACGCATAAATCTAACTGCTCATCCTAGGCAAGTGTACCAAAAACCAAACAATCTAGTAGAATTTTAACATAAATAAAATTAAACATAGTACTTTCGATCCTTAACTGTGTCATCCCCATCCCTTTCAATGTAATGATGTGTTCAACACTGTTATATGCTGAAAGAAATCACATATGTCTGTTTGCATAACTAACGGAATACAATGTTTTTTTTTCACAACTGTAAACACCACCACTCTCTCAACTCTCCGCTTGACTGACATAGCTTTGAACGCGTGATCCTAGGTATGGCCAATCACGAGTCAGTTAATGGTCTAGGTTTTTATCGTGTGATGCCTCCAAACATGTTACGCAATGTGATGATGTAGAATTAGGAAAATAGTTCGTGTTTTCTATCATTACACGGTATAACACATTGAAGTATGCCATTGCAAACGATATCCTTCATACTCAATAAGTTGGGAACGATTACATATTAACGAAGCTTGGGAAACTAATTTGAGCATGGACTAACGACAAAGTGCTTAGGTTGGTACTAAAAGCCTAACAGCCGGGTCGCCTGTACACTTATGATGAACATGTGAGACGCAAAAGTTTCGCGGTGCCCATCCTCAGGTCGATGACCCAATGTGACCACTATGGACTTTTTTCATGTAATTATGAAACGAACTAGGTTCAAACCAGTAAGCTTTCGGGTTATGAGTCAAATATCTTATCCGTTCGGTTACCAGCACTGTGTTATGAACGAAGTATACACTCGCAGGAAACCCGGACTGTTATACCTCACGATCTCCTCAAGCGTGATCGCAACATTGGCACCCGGATGAATAAATCAGTTGACTTATTTTGGAACAGATTACCAGAAGACTTGAGTCTTTACCGTGTACGAGACCATCAGTAGTACAGCTGACTGCCAAAAGTAATGCCTGGAATTAAGTCGTCGAGATCGCTGAGCGAGGATAACAACCACTAGTCTGTCGACACTGCGCTAAACTTTGACGAACCATCGTGTCCACATGTTCAAAATTAATAGTCTGTGCATTGTTCTGGTTGACGATCTTGCGATCCTTAATTATCCCTAGGCTGCTATCAATGATTTATTGTCAGGAAATTTCACTGATGCTGACGGTGGAAAAACAAGCCGGTAATAGAAATACCTACCCAAGAGTGTCCGCCATTCTTTGGATGCTGGACCATAACGTTCCAAATTTGATACACGCATCTCACTCCAAATTCGATCGAGTCGTTCAAATCGTATCGGCAGATTTAGTTTTCCCGACAAAACCATCTCCGCATTTGTGTCGCTTTGTGTGCCATGTGTTGTTAGCGATGAAGTAGGTTCTGTCTTCTGCGTTTGTCCAACTTGTGTATCATTTTCCAATGCAGCAAAATTAATTGGTTGATCATCTTCTGGTTCTGAGATTTCCAACTCCGTATCTTCAGCCCGACTGGAATGAGGATCACTAATCTCACTGTTTCTGCTATCATTATCGTCTTCGCTGGAGACGACCTCATAAGAACTATCTTGCTCAACAGTCAAGACGAAGTTTAAGGAATCTATCGTTGTCACTGTGTGCTCATGGGAGATAATGGCTGATTTGGATCTCGATTTTCCTGTTTCCATGACCGACATAAACGTATTTAGGACGGATTGAATTACTGCCTCAGTTTTATCTGCCATCTGTTGCTCATCAGCCACTTTATCCTCGTTTTCTTTTGCATCCGCAAAGGGGCAGTCGGCAATCAATGTTTGGATGAAGCGAGCAGCCTGGGCTATTGTGCTTGAAGTCTGTTCAATCCAGTCCCCACGAGATTTCAGACGATCACGAATAGCACACAGACGATCATGTTTGTTTTCGCATTTGTTGCGTATTGTCTAGTAAACGAAACGAATACAGTTGGGACTTTGCGTCTAGTACGGAAGGATGGAACGATAAGGAAGTACACGGAATGTGATTTTGAGGAGGCTAAAATCATCAACAGTCGTATTGTAGGTACGGCATTCCGATTCAGTTTTCGTCAATCACTGAACTGACTAATGCAAACACATTACTGAAAACACGAAAATGCCCCTTATTACAAACAGTTGGTCTCAGTGATTATCAACAAAGTAACGGATAGCTATTTCGACATAAATGGGTCACATCACCATCACGTAAACAGGAGAATCCAAACCACGACCCGCGTATAAAAGGCAGGTCGTAGTCCAAGCACCCAACCCCCTGAACCATGAGATCACAGCGGCTAGGATCGCATAAAGTTTGAACTAGTCTCCTTAGCTGCCGCGCTTGCTTTCTGTCATAGCCATTTCGTGGTTGGCTTGCAAGCTACTGTTGACAAACCCCCTTCTCAACCCCTTCTGAAGCTGTGATCGATTCTTGCTCACTTCCGGGCCAACCAAGAAATAGCCCGTCGATTGCAGCTTGAGAGAGAGATGAAATCGTGACAGCCAAAAGACCCAACTTCTCTCATTCCTTGAATAATTAGTTTGTCCTTTCACGGAATCCGATTTGTGAAACCAATTTTGATGTTATTTCGGCTGACCGGATCTATTAATTTTCCTACAAATCTTCTGGTGACTCTTCAGATTTACAGTTGCCGTGCATTAAAAATAGTTTCAGAAGCGCCATTTCGTATCATATATCGCAAAAACTGAGGATACTGCAATAACCCCGTGTGTCCAAGAAACAATGGCAAACTGTCTTACATCCACCAGCAACCATTTGTGACAAATGACCAACTGTTGAAAACTGATTGGAGTCGTAGACTGCAATGTCACAAAGTCAAGTGGTCTGGAGTGTATGCATTGCTTAATCTTCACCCCCTCGTGGTACCCGTCATCAACGTTCAGTCTCTTAACAGATGCCTCTATCTGCGTCCACCACCTAAAAATTCTTCGTCTTCAAATTCTGACGCCTCTTATTTTAAGACTATTCGTGCTACTTAGTATTTGTGAGTAGCTTCATATTATTAAGGTTCCTATTGGCACTGTGGTGTAACGTACCGATCTACGTTCACAGGGTTTGCACAGCCCACAACAAAAGTTATTACTTCGACAAAGTAAATAGCCACATACCTACAACTTCATCGCTAAACTGAATGAAATCGTGTGAAACATGTGAATGATGAGAAGGAATGTGAGGAAGAATGTTTTGGAAAGTAATTAAACCAAGTGTAGCGTTTGATTGTTTAGAAAAACCTCAGTGCGTTATAAAACACAGTGTAGCAAACATGTTCTCGATAAAATCTCATCAGTCTGTTACAGTTATAAAGCAGAATGAAACTATAAACGGTTATATGTGGAACTTGGTATTCACACCGTCACAATTTTGTGTTCGTGGACACCGATTAGGTGTTAACTGCCTACAAATCGATCGGGTGAGTCAGCTAATTACCAATGCAGTTGAAGCGATTGAACGAAGTTTGGCTCCAATCGGCGTACACAAACACAAATTTGAGATGGTGTGAATTTTTTCCAATACTAAGTTTCATGTGTAATCGTTTATAGTTTTATTCTCTTTTATAAATGTAACAGCCTGATGAGATGTTATCGAAAACGTATGTTTGGTACACTTTTTGTTCTAAAACCGAATGCAGTTAGATAGACGTGAGTCGTGCGCCAGCAAATTCTACGGCAATAAATCAAACGAGAGACCAAACGGATTTCGGATACCCAATGAAACTATCTAGGAGGAAAACCGTTATGAAACGCTCTGGAGTAAGAACCGTTAAAAGGACGTGAATCTTCACCCGGATTTAGGGTTGGTGAAAATAATTTAGCTCGGAAAGCAAATCTAAAACCCTCTGTAAGTTAATTCTTCTGAATGGGTAGGTGCTTTGTTTTATCTCAGTGAAGGTAACCACTGTTGCGTGATCATTGTTAGACAAAACTTTTCGTCATTTATAGTAAATTATGCCTGAACACTCACTGACAAATATCTAAAGATCACATCGAGTCTCGCTGGGTGATCGATGGTTACAATACCCACAAAATTACTCAGAGTGAAAGTAGCCTGTAAATCAGTGCAGATAGTAAGAGCTCTTACTGAGTCTCCGTACAGTTTCAGTAAGTGCTTGCAACATTCGCAGTGATTTACGTTGTGTCATCCTCCGATTTCTGGAGACATGTGTACTGACACACTGACCATACTGTTTCTTCGTGATTATCCCTTGTCCCTTAACCAAACAATGCAACTAGGCACGTTGATCGCTTGGGCAGTTTTCGAGGTGCAATAGCATTCATAGTGCGCATGTGACTAATCCTATCATTGTACAGCTTTTCTGAGGCTGTTTTACGCGAGTCGCATATTTTCGCCTAAGTCCTCAGGTTAGTGTATTTTCAAGGTGAAGACTATATAATACTCAAGAAAAGTTTCCAGTTGATGAGCAAAGCCACGTTAATCATTTGCCCGCTAGCAGGGAGCGATTACTAACCTCTGACAGTGGTCATCAAAAAACTGGTGCTCTCAAGATGAACGATGTGTGAAAGATTATGGCTCGGTTAACAGTCTTCGTGAACTAGTGCTAGTGGAAGACCACTCAGGATGGTTGAAACATGAAGAATTACAACTCGCTCGTAACGGTATGTTGTTCTGAACCCAGTGCTGGTGTATTTGCTAACCAAAAACAGTAAATCCGTAACTTTAAAGTCGGTCGAGCAGAGGATGAATTAAAGGTCCACAACAATCTTAGTTTTCGGGTTTCCATGAAATATTGTAGAAAAAACAAGTATTATGAAAACGAAGGAATCATCTCGGTTTCAAAACAACCTTTTTCCGTTATATATTTGAAAAGTGAAGAGAGAAACGCCGCGTTGAATGGTGCATGACAGGAGAGATTTCGCTGCATCTTTGCGAGTGCTTACTGCAGACTGTTAAGTGTTTTCAAGTCAAAAGCAAGCCACAAAGCAAATTAAAATGAACTGTCAATCGTATGCTGTTGCACAGAAACCACCATTGCCAGGGCAAGGAGAGAATGATGAACAGTTCGTTTTGAATACACAGAGCCGGCCTGTTCCTTATGATAGCAACCACCTCGAATCTAAAGGATCCGGTCTTCAATTGTTTGACTTGAATCTGCTTGTCGTTTGTCTGATTTGACCAATTGACTCTTAAACAACTTGTTACGAGTAGTTCCTGGGTATGAAAACCTTGAGGCTACGTCACCTTGTCACTGGGACTGCTCGCTCTAATAATATGTCGGTTTGCACGAGTAGCTGAAGGTGACAGACTGTTGCTTTCTGTCATCTATTTGCGAATATCACATCCAGAAGTTCGTCAAGTCAAGCCTGTTCACACCATGAACAGTGGATCTGATAACATCTATATATTCCAGGAATTGGATCTGACCATGATAAGAACAGTCATTACGGTCGGTGCATGGGATACGGTTGATGATGGAACGTGTGACACAAGCTCCAGTCGATACACAAGTGTCCACGTAGTGACCTATACACGACTGCCAGTATTAACGACCGTTCATCGTTCCCGGTAAAACATATGGCAGGTTTATTTGGCCGGTTTATAAACCCCGGTTACTGTGCTGCTACCGAAGCAGTAATCGTAAGATGTTGGTGTCCAACTCTGTGTAAAATAGACTCTCTGGTTATAGCCGACTGGTGACAGACAAAAATGTACAACGCTGTTAGACACAGCTTTACTTACAAGCTGTGCTTTACACATTACCATGTTCCTCAATAGACATTTAGTTATTAACTTTTGTTTCCCGATTAACTTATCAGAATGGCCGGAAGCGGAATAATTCTGCCCATAACCACCACCAAAAGTGGCCTGCACTCTACTGTCTACAAATGCAGTCACGTGGCCCTCATCTAGTGCAAATCAGAAGGAAAAAGACCAGGAGGCGTGTACGTGGACGCCTTTGTGTTAAAGTCAGTCAAAACTGGCTATCCAAAAAATTTGTTAATGCGATAGTGGAAATCTTACAACTGCAAAAATAAACAGACTCGGAATTTGAAGTCTGAACTGACAAGAATGATATTGAAACCAGAAAGGAAAAAGGAGTTAAGAAAAGAAGCATAGTTCAACACATTATATTCATCCAGAAATTACGAATGCTGTTAGAGCGATAACAATTCAATCGGACAATATTCAGGTATCACAACTCCTGGACATCAATATTTCGTTCAAATTCATTTAACCACCTGCAAAACGACTGCTTGAGGATCCATTCGCCAGTCATTCGACGGACAATCAAAGCTAGTTATTCATTCACGTGGATTCAACCTAATTCTTGTCTTGTCCAAAATGTATCACATTCTTCATAAGCTTGCCCGAACACCATCTTAGACGTTTTGGATGGAATCAGATCAAGTACTGCAAATTCCTTCGCTACAATGTCCATGATGTACTCAAGTACAACAGGGAGGATGGCACCAGATCACGGCAAGGAAGTGGCATGATTCCCGTTCCCAGGCCGCAATTCTTCCAGATATTTGTCAAGAAATCTTGGACATGCGAGCTCATAGCCCACTGTTAATGGAGGTATCTGTCAACAGATTGTTACCCAAGCAGTAGAAATCAACACAACCATCCATAACGTTTCTATTGATGCAGATTTCTGGTGCAGGTATGTAATTTCTGCAAGGAGAAAGTTGGTGAAATGAAATATCTTATTTGTTCCACTACCGCAATCACGAGAGTGACGGCAACTCTTCACAGTGCTTCTGCCCCGTGCTCAAACATAGCATAGTCCTCTATGAACAACAACATTCGACTGGTCGAGTTAGGTGTCGCGTTTAAAACACTGAAACGTCCAACATTCAGCAGGCCCCCATCTACTTGAAGACCATCCCCTAAGGACGACTGTTTTTCTTCCGTCACGGTGAGACTGGACCTTGACGTGGTGTGACGGCTTGCGCATCTCTATGACCTTTTGGGCTAAACTGGACAGAGTTACTCATACCAGGCAGGCCAACAGGTAGAGGTCTGACAAACTACAGTCTCCTGGTCCTCCAGGTTGGGGGTTGGAAGATGGTTGGCATCTCTTC